>JADRCD010216132.1:0-12193 GCA_019843815.1 Montemys delectorum
GGTTCTCTTTGGGGCTTACCAGTTTTTAGATGGTGAGTACGTGTGAATTTCATCAAAGAATCTCTCTGGCTGGTGTAAGGGATAGGGACTTGGCCTTGTCCAGCCACCAAATAGCACTAGCAAGTCCTTGTACACGACCAGAGTGGCCCCAGCTTTGGGGGAAGGATAGGACCCTAGGAAAAGGCAACAGCACCACAATTAGGATTTGGGAGCATACCCACAGATCACCTTTCCTTGGAAGGACAAGGGAGGCAGTGTCTGTCACACAGCAGAAGGATGGGGTGGGGGGGCTGGGTCTAAGAGACCCGTTATCGACTTATACATCTTCATACCCAACACACAAAAAGATACTCAGCTTTCCTTGAAAGTGGAGTGGAATGGGCTGGGCACCCATCTCAAAAGGTCCCAACTTGCCTTGGCTTAACTTTACAACAGTGTCACAATGGCCACAGGCAGTGGGATCCTCCTAGGAAATGTGATGTTTTATAAGCTAGTGAGAATGTTGGGTAATAGAGGAGCCTCAGTTCAAATCTCACGGTTACAGGAAGAATGGCGGACACTACGAACCATTCCGGGTTGCTGTGCTGTGGTGTCTGGGAGGTATATGAAGTGCATTTTCAACTTAAGACAGGTTCAGTGGGATATAATCCTGTCATAAGTTAGTCCAAGGGCAGCCTCAACCACACAGAGTTTGCGAGCAGCATGGGCCCCATGATGCCCTATCTAAAAGAAAAGGAAAAGAAAGAAATAGCTCATGCTAAGATGACACACCTCTCACAGATAGGAACATACCTTTCTAGCTTTTTTGTTTTGAAATGACCATTGTTATCTCCCCCAATTCCTACTGGGCATCTATCTCATTGTTATTATGGTCAAAGTAACTTGTTTCAATATCTATAGGTCAGAAAATACTAGAATATTAAAAAACAAAACAAAAATTCCAGGCAGTTAAGAGCGCTGGTTGTTCTTTTAGAGGACCAGGGTTCAATTCCCAGAAACCACATGGCAGATCACAACACATAACTCCAGTTTCAGGGGATCTGATGCCCTCTTCTGGACTCCACGGGAATCAGACACACATGTGGAACACAGATACACATGCAGGCAAAATACTCAACCACATAAAATAAATATTACAATTTATTATTATTATTTTTATTTATTTATTGATTGATTGATTGATTTTGGAGACAGGGTTTCTTTGTGTAGCCCTGGATGTCTTGAACTGGTGCTGTAGACCAGGCTGGCCTCGAACATATGAGATCTGCCTGCCTCTGCCTCCTAAGTACTGGAAGCAAAGGTGTGAGTGCAATTTTTTCTTTTAAACTATTAAGAAAGGGTCTCATGTAGCCAGTATGTTCTCACGCTTGCTATGTAGCTAAGTATGACAATGAATTTCTGACCTACTGTCTCTACCTTTTGCCTTAGAGGTGTGATTGACCATGCCTAGTTTGTGGGCTGCTGCAGACTGGACTCCCAGCACCTGGGAGCTGGTGCTGATGGTCCGTGTCCCGATCTCTGATGCTGCTGCCTCCACCCTTGGCTGGCATCAGACCTTCCAATAAGGACTGAGGGCTACTGGCTCTCTAGAAACCCTCCAGGCCTTGAGCACCAGATTCAGTCTGCTGAGGCATCTGGTTTTGTGGGCAGAGCAGTTCAAATGTTCCTAGTTTCTGTAGTGTTCGATTGCCACCGTTGGACCACCCAGTCCCTATGATGTAAGCCATTCTAATGAATCCCTTCTATTTTTATTTTATTGTTTACTATTTATTTTGGTTTTGCAAGACAGAGTGTGGTAGTTTGAATATTCTGGGTCCAGAGAGCGGCACTATTTGGAGATACAGCCTTGTTGGAGCTGGTGTAGACTTGCTGGAGGAAGTGTATCATCGTGGGTGCGAGCTTTAAGACCCTACTCCTAGATGCCTAGAAGCCAATATTCAGCTAGTAGCCTTCAGATGAAGATGTAGAACTCTCAGCTCCTCCTGTACCACCCTGACCTGCACACTGCCATGCTCCTGCCTTGATGATAATGGACTGAATCTCTGAACCTGTAAGCCAGCCCCAATTAAGTATTGTCTTTATCAGAGTTGCATTGGACAGTAAAACTTAAACTAAGACACAAGTTCTCTGGCTGTCCAAGAACTCTCTCTGCAGACCAGGCTGGCCTCAGACTCAGAGAGATCTGCCTGCCTCTGCCTCCCGGGTGCTGGAATTAAAGGCATTTGTCATTATACCTGGCTATGAATCACTTTTAAGACTCATACAAACTCATATTGATTCATGCCTCCTTATATGCATATGTTATGCATATGACTATATGGGCCCTTTCATTTCAATAATAGAGTAATTGACAAAAGTCCAAAATGGCTTTCACTTTACAAAAATTCTGATTAAAGGGCTAATCAGATTAACTTTTTTAATATACAAGTATTTCCCTGGTCACCATCATCTATAGTTACTGCAAAATAAATTAAAGCAAACCCAGATTGTTCCCATTACTGACTTTTAGACAAAAGACTTCCAGCTACACATATGATTTGTTAACAGTCGATGATTTTGAAAGCTGATCTAGGACTAAACACTAGGGATGTGTCAGAGGTGAAGTCTGAGAGTGGAACTCAATAGCATGCTAATGATTTCAAAAGAAAAGCAGCAACCAAAAACACTGTTTAGCTCACAGGCTCCAACTGTCTAACTGCATGTTGTTCAGCTCACAGGCTCCAATTGTCTAACTGCATGTTGTTCAGCTCACAGGCTCCAATTGTCTAACTGCACGGTGTATTTTAAAGAGGGCACGGTCTAAACTATCCTGAAACCAGGAGTAAACATTGTCCTCGTGGGGATGGTGATTGAGATGGTACATTGGTTAAGAGTGCTCACTGCTCTCCCAGGAAACCCGACTTCAGTTCCCAGCACTCACTCTGCTAGTAATTCCAGCTTCAGGGCCTCTGATGCCCTCTTCTGGCTTCTATAGGCACTGCACATGGAGTCCACAGGACAACACAACACACTTCTGTCTGTCTGGGCTAAAAGCCTTGGAGGGAGAGTTTTCATCTGTCACCTATTTTACCCCAATGGGTTTGCTTAGCACACTGTGCGGAAATGAGCTGCTCAGCTTCTCCAATAACAGACTATACTGGGACAGAGGGGCTATTTCTTATGAAAACATTTGCTGAACTGAAACCTATCACATGGAAGTCTACTGATGAGGTCCCTCTTGTGGTGGGACAGGGCTGCCTCCCTGTAATCACCACACAGCTTGGAGGCAGTGGCTGCCGTCACAACATAATAAATTCAAACACTTCTCTTTTATATTTTTAAAACAGGATCTTTTTATGGAGTCCTGGCTTCCCTGGGATTTGCTCTGTAGACCAGGTTATCCGCCTGCCTCTGCCTCCCCAGTACTGGGATTAGAGCTTGAGCAGATGCATGCGTGCGCCACACACACACACACACACACACACAGACAAAGTTTCACTACTCAGCTTTGTTTCTTTTGAGATGGGATATCCCTGTGTTTTGTGGGCCGGGAAGACCTTGACTTTGCTTCAACCTTCTGGTCTCAGGCTCCACTGTCAGTGTAGGCTGCCACAGCCAACTACAGGTATATATTTTCACTCTTACACCCACACCCATGCCTTTAAAAACATCCCAAGCAATTTATGGAATGTCTCAGTGGCAAAAACTTTAGTACCTGCCGTGAGAAGCAGGCCAGGGGCATGAGCATAAAGAACTCCATGGGCGTTGTTCCCAGTGCCAATAAAGCCACATGAAAGATCACTGTGTGAACAGGGCAACATTTACCAGCTAAAAACTAACTGCATGCAACAGTGAAGACTCCTTGTCTCCACTGCAAGCTCTCTTTGTGGGGCAGGAGAGGTAGCATCTGATAACTTGTTAATTGTAGCCCTAGTCAGAGGCCCTTTCAAGTAGCTCCATTCATAGTGAAGACAATGTTGCTAAGTCACAGACATTCCCTCCTGGAGAAACAGGAAAGCCCCACGAGCCCTGAAATATGCTAGTCTATTCATTGTCCCGAGAGGACCAAAGGTTACATGGCTCTGTATGAGGTAGTTCCTGCTTTTCTCTCCAGCAGCACAGAATACTATCCACCTCCAAAACTCATGTGTTTTAGAAAAACCTCGGAATCTGAGGAATTCCCTTCTTCCCTCTGCCCTTCCCCATAAACCCCGAGACCACAGGCCCACACTGTCCCAGGGCGGCATCAGGCAGGCAGAAACAAGGCAAAGCTGCCACCCAAAGAAGAGTAATCAATGAAGTGCCTATAAGCACAGTAAGGGGAAACCAGAGCCAGCAATGAGAGGTGGAAAAGTCCTGGAATCAAGCACATTTCCTCTGCTTCTGTTCCGAGCCAGCCAGAAAGGGAAGGACACACGAAGCATATGCTCTATGCCTGAGGCTCAACTGCCTGCCAATGAGAGAAAGGCAGGCAGGAGCTGACTGAGGCCAGACCTACCCCAGGAAAGGCGCCTGGACACGAGCTCTTCCGACTGTGTCTCCTTGCCTCCCAAAAGGACAGAGCAAGCTTGCCTGCAAATGCAGGACAGACGCAGAAGGGATGGACACAGAGACACACACTTAACTGGAGCTGGCTTACAGTTCAGAGGTTCAGCCCTTATCATCATGACAGGAAGCATGGCAGCCTGCAGGCAGACATTGTGCTGGAGAAGGAGCTAAGAGTTCTACATCTTGATCCTAAGGCAGCCAGGAGGAGGGTCTCTCTTTACTGAGGGAAGCTTGACCACAGGACCTTAAAGCCCACCTCCACAGTGACATACTTCCTCCAACAATTAACTGTTTGCTTTTCTTGCCTTGATCATAGTGTCTTTTTACAACAATAAAACCCTAACTAATATAACATCTCTCCAGTACCACCACCTACCAAGCCAATAAATCTAAAAAAAATAAAATAAAATAAAACAAAAATGCCAGGCGTGATGGTGTGCATCTAATCCCAGCACTCCTGAGAAAGACAAGCAGATCTCTGTGAGTTCCAGGCCAGTCAGGTCTATAAAGTGAGACCCTGCTGTCAAAACTGGCAGAGTGCAAACATTCTCTGCCTGTTGTTACATGTCTGACTAGTAAGCAACTGTTAGAATTAAAACTTCTTGGTGTGAGGTTTTCAAGAAGCAATACTTAGGTGTCAGCAAGAGAATTCATACAATAAAGACACTTGCTGTCCAGGGGTTCAATCCCTGGAGCCTACATGAAGGAAGAGAGAAACAACTCAAAAATTCCTCTGTACTCCATAAAGTTGCTATAAAGCATTCATGTTTGCATCTCACCATGACAAGTGTGGGGTTTGGGGATTTTTTGTTTTGTTTTGTTTTGTTTTGTTTTTGTTTTTTTAAAACAAGGTTTCTATGTAGCCCTGGCTGTTGTGGAACTCTGTATGTAGACCAGGCTGGCTATGAACTAAGAGATCCTCCTGCCTCTGCCTCCCAAATTCTGGAATTAAAGGCATGTGGTATTGATGCCCAACAAATGTGTTTGTTTGTTTGTTTTTAAACAAATCATTCTTCACATAAATACAGTCAACATGTCACTGACAAATGTCAATCAAATAGCATTCTAAGATTTCAGAAGGTGGCCGGGCAGTGGTGGCGCGCGCCTTTAATCCCAGCACTTGGGAGGCAGAGGCAGACGGATTTCTGAGTTCAAGGCCAACCTGGTCTACAGAGTGAGTTCCAGGATAGCCATGGCTACACAGAGAAAACCTGTCTTGAAAAACCAAAAAAAAAAAAAAAAAAAAAAAAAAAAACCAAAAAAAAAAAATTTCAGAAAGTGTATGAAAAAGGCAATGGTGCCAAAAGAGCACACAGGGTAGCGCCACACTCAATACAAAGGCACTCAATATATATATTCAACACACACAATACAAAGACACTCAATATATTCAATACACACAACACAAAGGCACTCAATATATATAATCAATACACATAATACAAAGGCACTCAATATATATAATCAATACACACAATACAAAGGCACTCAATATATTCAATACACACAATACAAAGGCACTCATCTATACACACAACAAAAAGGCACTGGCAGAGAGAGCACACAGCAGAGCCACACTCAATATAAAGGTACTGGTGGAAACTAGGAGAGAGGAAGTTCCAGGACTCTACTTGTTGGAAATATAGATTCTAGGGAGGGAAGTTCAATCTCATTCCCCAAGGTCCAGGAAACCTTCTGAGCTCTGCAGGATGAAGTCGTTTCCTACCCAAAAGTCAACTGACACCTGTAAGTCAATGAATGATCAATCACAAGAGCAGGTGATCTTTTCCATAACAGACTATGAGGCAAGTCTTCAAATGCTCTAGGCTTATTCAAACCAGCACACATTGAGAAAGCTTACATGAGAAGCGCCTCAGGGTAAAACCTGTGTTTCCACAATTAGAATGGATTTCTACAACTTCATAAAAAGTTAACATCCAGATGGCACCGGAGACACATATGACATACAAAATAAAGTTCATGTGTCCTGAGCCACAGGACGGTGTTAGGAATTTCCATGGACACCTGAGAATAAACAAAGGCAGTGCTGGAGGATTTAGGAGTGTCACTGCAGAGGGGAACCAAGAGTGACCAGGATGATATGATAAAGACTTGAAAGCAGAGGACCCTGCTTATTTTCAGTGACACTGTGGGATCCTGAATAAGAAAGAAGGTAAAAGGCTCCCGAATTTGACTAAATGACTCAGATTCAAAGGAGGATGGGGGGAGCCAATGACATCCTATTAACAGATGCATCTGGAAACCACAAAAAACCCAGCCCGAACCAAAGCAAAACAAAACTAAACAAAACAAACCCTAAAGGTAGAACTGAGTCTTCTCATTCACAAACAAAACTAAACTAAAAGATAAAACAATGGGATTGGGGGGAGCTGGAGAAGACAGCCCAGTGGTTAGAGCAGGGCCTGCTCTTCCAGCACCCACATGGTGGCTCTCAGAGGTCTGTAACTCCAGTTCCAGAGGATCAAATGACTCCTCCTCCTTTTTTCTTTTCCTTTTCTCTTTTTTTCTTTTTCTCTGTGTAACCCTGACTGGCTTGGAACTCAAGGATCCACCTGCCTTTGCCTCCTGAGTCCTGGGATTAAAGATTGGGGGTGGTGGCCTCTTTTAGCCTCCTTGGTTACTGCATGCACATGGAAAATAAACACGTACGTACGTATGCACGCACGCACGCATGCAAAACACCCAGACACATAAAAATAAATTACTGCCTGCACTTGAGACAGAGAGATAGCAGGAATTTGCACTGCACTTGAAAGACACACGAGTCTCATCCTTCCAGGTGCTCAGTGCTTATCAGTTAATAAACACCCACTCTACCTCCACCAATCCCCAATTCTCAGAACACTTTCTGGGTAACAATTAACAGATTGTTTAAGGTCATATGTGGTGATGCACACCTTTAATTCCAGCACCCAGAAGGCAGAGGCAGACAGACCTGAATTTGAGAACAGCTTGGTCATGTTTCAAGTTCTAGGATAGCCAGAGCTATACACTGAGACCCTGTCCCAAAATAGACAAACTAGAAAAGGGCTAGGTAGATGCAAATCAACCCTAAAAGAGGACTTTTCTGGATATGTGTTCTGTTTACTTTTCTTTATGTTGATGCTCATGTGTATACATGCCATGGCACACATGTGGAGGTTAGAAGAAGGCCTGTGAGAATTGGCTGTCCCCTTCTACCATTTGGGTATTGAGGATCAAACTGTGTCATCATCTTGGTACTTACTGCAGAGCTATCTAGCCGGGCCCATTTGTCTCTTTTGAAAGTACAGATCCAGGAAGCTGGTGAGGGGCTCAGTAGTTAAGAACACTCGCTGTGGCAACTACGAGGACCTGAATTGGTATCCCAGATTCATGTAACAAGCTGGGTAGTCTTAGGAGCACTAAAATCCTAGTACTGTGGAGGCAGAGACAGGAAGACTACTGGGGTTTGCTGGCTGCCTGTCCACTCCCCCTCCCATCCCCCAAAGTGAGCTCCATGTTCAGGAAAAGACCCTGCCTCAAAGGCAGAGAGTGATAGAGGACCCCTAACACTCTCTTCTGGCTTCTATATGTGTATTCACACCTGCACATATACATATACCACCCCACCCCACCCCCAGATCCATCATCCCGTCCACAACTCCACACATTAGGAAAGCGAGTCTCCTATGGGACGAAAGACTCTATACCTAAATATGCAGTGATATGAAGATGTATGTAGCCATATGTACTGTTGAAGAGTATATAGTCTTTCCTACTTCTCTGGACAGAGAGCTAGGAAGTCCACAGAAGCTAGGAGGTCCAGAGACACATAGCTGAGAGTGTGGGGCTGAAGTAAACAGACAAGCAGGCTGCAACTCTTTGTCCTTGGGTATAAATTCTTCTAAAACAGGATTCTGAACCCATAAGCCAGTAATGGGAACTCCACATGAAGGTGCAGAAACTGGGAAGGGATAAAGAAAAGTCCCTTGGACGATCCTGTACTGGCTAGTTTTGTGTGTCAACTTGACACAGGCTGCAGTTATCACAGAGAAGGGAGCTTCAGTTGAGGAAGTGCCTCCATGAGATCCAGCTGTGGAGCATTTTCTCAATTAGTGATCAAGGGGGTGGAGCCCCTTGTGGGTGGTGCCATCCCTGGGCTGGAAGTCTTGGGTTCTATAAGAGAGCAGGCTGAGCAAGCCAGAAGAAGCAAGCCAGTAAGAAACATCTCTCCATGGCCTCTGCGTCAGCTCCTGCTTCCTGACCTGCTTGAGTTCCAGTCCTGACTTCCTCTGGTGATCAACAGCCATGTGGAAGTAAGCTGAATAAACCCTTTCCTCCCCAACTTGCTTCTTGGTCAAGATGTTTGTGCAGGAATAGAAACCCAGACTAAGACAGATCCTATGGGAGAAAGTGGTGGGAAAAACCAAATGATGCCCCAGGACTGTGTAGACAGGCCAGGCCTAGCACCACAGTG
Organism: Montemys delectorum; assembly: GCA_019843815.1. Taxonomy (NCBI): domain Eukaryota; kingdom Metazoa; phylum Chordata; class Mammalia; order Rodentia; family Muridae; genus Montemys; species Montemys delectorum. The sequence goes on from JADRCD010216132.1 coordinate 8,987, forward strand.
TTACTATCCAGAGACTCCATCAGCACAGTAGTTCAAGCTACTTCTAACGGAGGAACATGCTCCACTAACTGAAATTCTCTCCTTTTTTGCACATGAGAGTAGGGTAATCTTTAGGAAGTTTTGAAGACAGAACCCTCAAACGCTAACTTAATAATTTTATCTTGCATTAAAGCAATGGGAGGGGCAGTATGACTTACCGTTGTTATTAAACAGGTACTAGGATCAGCTTCAGTTTGAATACCAGGTAATTCATTTGAGAGACTGGTTTTAAGCATTAGTATTTTGAAACACACACTTAAAGAATAGCTTATGGACTCTGGAATTAAACAAACTTCATTAAGAATTAAAGGTGCCTCCTTTGTACAATTCTAGAAGGAACTGTTTGGCAAAAACTAGATTTATGTTCATTCACAAGTCCCATGACTTCCAATGACTCTTCTTGTCCTGCCCTCCACTATTTCACGAGTGAGAAAACAATCAGTACAAAGTTTGCCCCTGTCCCCACTGCCCAGCAGCCAGCATTCACACCCCTACTCCTATCAGGGGGTATTCAACTCCTCCACTTGGCAATTCTCCCTCTCTGTCTGATCAGTTACTTCCTCTAGAACCACTGTCACCACATGCAGACATGCTATAAAGTCATAGTCATGGCTGGCCTAGAACTCACTATGCAGACCAGGCTGGCCTCAAACTTGCAGTGATCCTCCTGCCTCTGCTTCCCTAGCATGGGGATTCCAGGTGTTCACCATCACACTTGGAAAATACACTGTCATAAAACTGCAACTGGCCGGGCAGTGGTGGCGCACACCTTTGATCCCAGCACTTGGGAGGCAGAGGCAGGCAGATTTCTGAGTTCGAGGCCAGCCTGGTCTACAGAGTGAGTTCCAGGACAGGCAGGACTACACAGAGAAACCCCCCTGTCTCAAAAAAAAAAAAAAAAAAAGAAAAAGAAAAAAAGAAAAGAAAAGAAACTCCTGAAGCTGGGCTCCATTTCAGACCCAGACCACATCTCTCTCCTCCCCTCACTGTGGCGGTTTGAATGAGAACGGCCCCATAGGTGTGGCCTTGTTGAGGAAGTATGTCAATGGGGGTAGTGGACTTTAAGGTTTGAAAATCCCAGTCTCCCTTGGCCTACTGCTCAGGCTGTAGCCCTTAGCTCCTGCTCCAGCACCATGAGTGAGTGCTGCTGTGCTCTGCCATGCTACGATGAGTATGGGCTAAACCTTTGAACTGTAAGCAAACACCCTATGTTTTCTTTATAAGAGTTGCCTTTAGCCGGGCAGTGGTGGCGCACGCCTTTAATCCCAGCACTTGGGAGGCAGAGGCAGGTGGATTTCTGAGTTCAAGGCCAGCCTGGTCTACAGAGTGAGTTCCAGGACAGCCAGGGCTACACAGAGAAACCCTGTCTCAAAAAACCAAAAAACCAAAAAAAAAAAAAAAAAAAAAAAAAAAGAGTTGCCTTTAGTCATGGTGTCTTCTCACAGCAATAGCACAGTGACTAAGACACTCACAATGTGACAATCAATCATTCATCTTGCTTTTGACTCATGTAATACATCTTCCTCTTTGCTGCCCAAGGGTCTTTGCATATGAATCCTCACACACTTCGTCCCCTGATTACAGTAGTCATCTTTGTATAGTTCATATGCCATTGCTTGGTTGCTGTGTGATTTTACCTTGGCTTGCTTTACTGCTCCAGTATAAGCTCCACAGCGTTGGCACCCTCCCTTTAACCTACCTTGACATGCACTAGACCAGGTCAGCAGACAGCAGCACACACAAACTTGGGTTTTATATAAAAAGATCCCAGTGTTTCAGTTAGAAAGTGGTTCAAGCTGGGACACACACAAACATTCTTTCAGGGAATCTTTCTAGGGGATCTCAGCCTAAATGAGAATTTCATAAGGTTTTTTTAGCAAACAATTGTTTGGATTTTTGGCTTTGTTTTTAAATAGTTATCTCAGCCAGGTGGTAGTGGCACATGCCTTTCATCCCAGCACTCAGAAAGCAGAAGCAGATGAATTTCTGAGTTCGAGGTCAGTCTGGTCTACAGAGTGAGTTCCAGGTCAGTCAGGGCTACACAGAGAAACCCTGTCTTGGGGAGGAAAAGCATCTGAAAAAGCTTCCCTCAAATCACTCGCTCTAATTACAAGTTAGGGTGAGGTGCAACTAGAATCTTTTAAAGCACTTCTATAGAAAATGACTTTAAACATTCAGTAGCTTGTTTTAAAAAGGAAATAGGCATAGTCCTAGCACATGGCAGGGGCAGGAAGATCAGGAGTTCAAGACCAGCCTGAGATACAAGAGACTCTCCCTAACAGTCAACCAACCAACCTAAAGAGAACCGTCTCAATGACTATTTTCTATGTAAACTCTGAACTAGCAAACCAGCTAGCATGGGGATTTCAAAGCATTCTCTTTACACTTGGTTTACCAGGCTCGAGAGACTGCACATTTTGCTTATGCCGAAAACTAAGTATAGTTCTTAATATCCATGCTACTGCCTAAACTCCAGCTCAGCAGATCTGACACCTTCTTCTGGACTCTGCAAGCACCAGTGTTCATAAGAACAACCCCCCTCCCCCATGCTACATAATTGGAAATAAAATAAATTTGATACAACAACAAAAACTTAGTGATTTATTAAAAAGAATAAAGTTTTATGTGTATCTTAAAGAAAGTTGTGAAGGTCCCTAGCCCAGAGCTCCATTTACAAAGGAAGGAACAATACCCACAGCAGATTAGCAAGGTGTGCAGGGAGGTTACACAGACATAGCAGAACTGGCACTGAGACTGGGACAATCAAGGCTGATCAGAAATGTCGCCTCGGCCTGATGCCAGGTATAGTGGCCACAGGGTGCTACATTTTAAAAGTATTTATTTACTTAATGTACATAAGTGTTCTGTGTGCATGTATGCCTGTGCACCTATGTGTCTGGTGCCTGTGGAAGCCAAGAGAGGGTGCTGGATCCTATGGAACCAGAGTTCTAGCCAGCTGTGAGTCACCATGAGGGTGCTGGGTCTCTGAAAGAGCAGCAAAGCTCTTAACCACTGAGCCATTTCTCCAGACTCAATGTTCTACATTTTACAATCTGTGACTCCAGGGGCTAGAGAGATGGCTCAGCAGTTAACAGTAATTGTTGCTCTTACAGACTGGGGTTCAACTCCCAGTGTTCACATGGTGGCTCACAACCATCTATAACCCTA
>JADRCD010216132.1:12593-23422 GCA_019843815.1 Montemys delectorum
TTCCAGTGGATCCAACAAGCATGCACATGGTTTACATCCATGCACATAGGCAAAACACATAAATGTTATTTTTTTAAAAAAGAATTTGTGGCTCCAAACACTTATTAATCAATACTTCACTGCATGTAATAGGGAACAAAGGGACTAGAAAAGGAGTCCTTACTAAAATCCTGAGCCCTAAAATAATAGCATTTAGCCACACTTTTGACTTTTTATATAGCCCTGCACAAATCCCACACCTGTCCCCAGTACTCTACTGACCCTGTGTGCATGCTCCTGCTCTATCTACTTAGACCTGTGGAAGAAGATGTAAGCTTCTGGCCACAGCAGCCTCCCTCACAGCATCGTTCTGTAAACCGACGTCGGCACAGGGAGCGTGACTGGCTTCCCTGGCCGTAAGATGGGACCATGCAGTCCACACTTCTGAGAGGTGCGCTAAGTCACAGTCACTAAGAACTGAGATCATGCCAGAAGCGATGCTCCTTCCTCCTCACCAGTGCCCTTCCTAAAAGGTCAAGCTGACCCAATCTAAGCCAACTAGCAAGGCAAGGACCGCATAAGTGACAAGAGCCCAAGGAAAACCCAAATCTCCTTGGTGCAGAGACTCAGTTCCATCCTTGAAGAGTGTGAGGGAAAGCCTGCCAAACAATCTAGCAGAGCAGCTAACACCTCAGGGGCTCAACTTCTCCACGGCACCAGCACCTCCAACCTCATGACTGACACTCTGAACTGAACTGACACAACAGTCTTACGAGTGCCAAAACAACTGCTTTTTGTTGTCTTCTTAAGGAAAGATTAAATCAAAAGGAGAAAAGGAGTCTGTTTTCCAGCGTAATTCAGCCATCCTGGGACTGGGTAGGAATGCACCTCCTCTGAAATCTTCCCACACTCCTGAGTAACTAGCAGAGGCACGTCCCATACACTCCCCGAATATCTAAGCTGGCAAGAACAAGTGTTATTCAGAGACCTCAGCCCTGGGACAATAGCTCCTGTCAGTCAACTATGGTTCTCACGACTCTGCTCTGTTCTTCAACTTCGTCCCAAACACAAATCACACCTGTGCAAGGACCTGAGAAAAGCACACCATGGATTCACACAGTGCCATGGTGATGCTGGACAGATACCAAGACTAATATCAACAATAAAACACAAACTTATGTATTTGCTTGTTTGTTTATTTATTTATACACAATCTCTTTACACAGCCCTGGCGGCCCTAGAACTTTCTATGTAGACCAGGCTGACCTTGAACTCACAGAGAACCAACTGTCTCTGGCTCCCAAATGCTGGGATTAAAGATGTGCACTACCCATAATTTTATCTTTACTGCAAAGATTTAGATGAGCATATGACCCTAGGCATTTACCCAGCAGTGTGACAAAGAACTTGGGACACTGGTAACATTTGTCCTTCATGGGAAGCCAGAGGTCAGCAGTCCGTCACTTACCTGAGGCCAATGGTCGAATCCACTCTTTGCTATTTAGGTCTAGCCTCCAGAGGTCATTGAAGGCAGCATTGCAGCTGCTCTGGGTGCAGCCTCCAAAGACATACATTGACTGATTGGCATCGTAATAGCACGCACCTACAGGGGTAAAGAAAAACAACAAACAACTGACTGGACCTTAATTTTGAGATGTCTTTAACATTTAACCATAACTCATTTTTTTTTTCAAAACTCAGTTACTCCTCACATTCAACAACTCTGGACCAGGCACCAAAGTTCTCTCCTTAGCAGCTTGTCTTCAGGCTGATCAGTATCTTATTATCACTGAAAAAAAGCCTAGAGAAAAGCTGCGAATATTTCTCTTTTATTATTTAAAAATTTCTAAACATTTATTTTTATTTTATGTGTATGGGTGTCTTTTTTGCAGGTATGTCATGTGCATCATGTATGTACAGTGCTCATGGAGGCCAGAAGAGGATGTCAGACTCCCCCGAACTAGAGTCAGACAATTATTAGCTGCCATTACAATGTTAGAATGCAGTCTTCCACAAGAGCGCACAGTGCTCTTTAACAGACAAGCCATCTTCCCACTCCCTAAACAGTTTATTTCTGAGCATTAAGCACACCACCAATGACATCACAGAGAGAGAAGGCATAATTCCAGGAAGAGCAACACACTGGCATTCAGAGAGAAGTGTCTTTCAGTCCGGCTGATCTAAATCCTGTGCTCTAGGGCACAGCAAGCCGAGCATCCACAAAAGTCCTTCCTCTGTCCTCCGAGAGCTTTTCTGTGAGTTGTATTTCCAAATGTTACCTAAAACACAAATCTGTATATGAAACACAACATCAAGTGTGAAAACAATGTTAACGCTGTGAACACCATACAGACACCACTGTGTCTAAATCAAGATGGGCTCTGTGAGGTGCAGCAAAGGAAACAGCAGGTCAGGCCCAAAGCAACTGAAGGAAGAAGGAGACATGACTGAACCCCTAGGCATGCTGGCTGGTACAGGCTAAATTAGGATTTAAAGATCCGGAAGAGAACCACAGTCACAGAAGAGCCGCAGCTAGTTGATTGCATGCTCATCGTAGAAGCACTCCCAAGAAATCCAGAAAGACCTAATGTGGAGTTCAGATGAGCAGCAGAAAAGCTGAGCTCTGCCCTGGTATCTCCTTGAGGCTCACCCAGTTGCTGACCTTAGGAGAAGATGAACATCAGCCCTGCAGCCTCATATTACCACCTGGACTCTAGGAAGAGACTGAGCAAGCTTCCCCATGTCCATATCATGAACACAGGCTGGGAGGAGTTCTCTCTCCTTTCTCACGTAAACCCAACAGTTGGTGTGACACGAAAGGAAGGGCAGAGAGTAAAGAATCCATTATCCTGAGATGCTTGTACTTGGCTGCAGTTTGGTCTTGCTTGACACTATTTTAAGGTCTCTTTGCAAATGTGATGCCATTTCCTCAAGTTCAGAGAAAGATGTTCAAAGACATATCTGCTGCCGTGGTTAGTTATAGCAGTGATGTGCACCGGCTCTGAGAGGCACCCCGTTTCTCTCATTCAGCCAGCTGTTAGGCCTCTAAGCAAGCTCGTTACCCAGGCCATGTCAGAAACCAGCTGAATAAAGCCATGTGCTTCACTAGTTGCCCCAGTAATCCCAGTAAAGGAGCAAATGACCACATGGCAGCCACTGCATTAACAACAAAAATACAGCACTGTGGCCGGGCGGTGGAGGCGCACGCCTTTAATCCCAGCACTGGGAAGCTGAGGCAAGCGGATTCTGAGTTCAAGGCCAGCCTGGTCTACAGAGTGAGCTCCAGGACAGTCAGGGCTACACAGAGAAACCCTGTCTCGAAAAAACAAAACAAAACAAAACAAAAAATACAGCACTATGACATACTGGCTCTTACGCTTGCCCAGCACCTACTCCAGTGACACAGGAGTTTTAAGTGTTCTGGGTTGGGTTTTTTTTTGGGGGGGGGGGTGGGGGGCAGTTGCTTATTTGTAGACAGAATCTATGTAGCCCTGGCTGTCCTGGAACTCTCTACATAGACTAGGCTGGCCTACATTTCACAGAGCCTCCTGCCTCTGCCTACTAAATCCTGAGATTAAAGGTGTGCACCACCATGCCCAGCCTTTAAATCCTAAGCCTTCCAAGGAAATGGATCAACAATTCAGAGCACTGGCTGTTCTTCCAGAGGTCACGAGTTCAATTCTTAACAACCGAGTGGTGGCTCACAGCCATCTATAAAGGGATCTGATGCCCTCTTCTGACATGCAAGTTGTACCTGCAGCAGAGCACTCTACATAAAAAAAGATTATTTAAAATCACTGGGTGTTCTTCCAGAGGACTAGGGTTCAATTCCCAGCACTCACAGGGAGGTTCATAATATCCATAACTCCAGTTCCAGGAATTTGATACTCTCTTCTGGTATTCGAGGGCACTGCATGCACATGATGCAAAGACATACATGCAGGCAAAACACCCATACATATAAAATAAAAAATAATTAAAATCTTATAATAATAATTTTGAATCTATACTTAAATGAGTTACTTTGTCTTCACAACAAGAAAGGAGGCTGGAGAGATCGCTCAGTGGTTAAGAGCATTGACTGCTCTTCTGAAGGTCCTGAGTTCAAATCCCAGCATCTACATGGTGGCTCACAACCATCCTTAATGGGATCTGATGCCCTCTTCTGGTGTGTCTGAAGATAGCTATAGTGTACTTACATATAATAAATAAATCTTAAAAAAAAAAAAGTCCAGGGCTGGAGAGATGGCTCAGTGGTTAAGAGCACTGTCTGCTCTTCTACAGGTCCTGAGTTCAATTCCCAGCAACCACATGGTGGCTCACAGCCATCTGTAATGAGTGTAATGAGATCTGATATCCTCTCTTGGTGTGTCTCAAGACAGTGACAGTGTACTCACATACATAAAATAAATAAATCATTTTAAAAAAAAGTCTATTTTAAAAATAGAGTTTCATGTTGTACAAAGCAAGTTCCAGCTCATACTGTGAGCTCCTATCTCAAAATAAAATATAAATAAATAAATAAGGAAAGAAAGAAAGAAAGAGTAAAAAGTAGAGTCTAATAAAATTCCATTGCTCATATTTGTTAAGAACTACAAATAACAAAACAATTAAGTTAAAGGGCTGGAGAGGAGTGAGGATGATTCCCAGTGCTACATCTCCATTCCCATTAAGGAAACTCAGTAGCTCCAGGTTATCTTGGTTTCCCTATGCAGCCCAAGCTTGCCTTGAGCTTGTGGCGAGCCTCCTGAGCACTAGAAATACAGGTATAGCCATACACATAGCTTACACACCTGGGTCATCGCAGACTTGGAATGGACAAGTAACTCCAGTGATAGAGCCACTGTGAGGAACTACCTGTCAGTCCTTTAGAGCCTCTGAAGTGTAACTGCTGTTCATTACAGTGACACCTGGTAAAGTGAATCAGGCCAGCTCAGTGTGTAAAGGTGCTTGCTGTCAGGTGTAATGACCCAGGAATCCACAGTAGTGCGCACACATACAGTAAGTAAAATAAATGATGCGGCAAGCCCAATTTCCTTATATGATTGTAAAATCTAGCTTATGTTGCTCTTCGTCTACACAGACTCTTAGTAGCAGCTTCCCTCATGTAGCAAAAGAGCAGAGTGCCTTATTTTTCAAAGAGATAGCAAACATTCTTCTCCTCTATTTGGATTGAAAACCCAGCCAGTTGGGCCCCATGAGGTCCTTCACATGTATTTTAATCCTATACTAAAATAGTGCAGGCTGCACTTTCCTGCTTTTCTCTGAACAAACAAAGGTTTCTGAAGCAGGAAACAGGACCGACAGCTAAGGTACTGAAATGTGAGTGACAGAGCTGAGTTTCAGTGACCAGAAAAGCTGGGAGAGAAAAGGAGTCAATCTGGAACACAATGTTTAGAACTCAAATATAACAGAATGAGAACACAGCACACTACTGCACACGATGCATGCTTCGTCCTAAACTCAAGGACCACACCGTCCAAATGATGAATGCCAGGCCAGCCAAGGCGACACAGCAAGACTGTCTCAAAATCCAGAAAGAAAACAGGAATTCAAACAGTCTAACAAGCATCCCATTCACTCCACTTACTGCCTCCTTGGATGAGAGGCTTCGTGGTGACAGCAGCGGGAACGCCCCATGAGATGAGGACTTCAAGCAGCCTCAGTCCTACCCTGACCTGGCTGTTTGCTCAAGTTCTCCACCCAAATAGGTTTTCCTTCCAGAACACCTAGACTTCTGGAATGTCGCAGTAGTCAGAGCTCACAGCACCAAGAGCACTGCACTAAGATCGCAGAGCCTGTGTGTCCTACCTGCTAAATCCCCACACTTGTCCATGAACAACTCTAACAAAGACACTTATCTCAAGTTGCCAACACTATCCAGGCAGACATGGCCATGCTGTACCTGCACGCAAAGCTAACAGTCTCTCCACAGACCACAACAGTTTCCCTACTGAAGCACAATCTCCTTAGGTGCAGGGTCTTCAAGAACCCGCATCTCTTCAGTGTCTGAAGAGGCCCAGACGGTGCTGGTGAGCTCCACACTCTGATGTCAGACTTTCAGATGTTAAACTCTCTTGTTTCCCTACTGCTACAAGGGAAAGGCCCTGAGGCCTTTATCCCAGGCTGGAGGAGACGATGGTGTCATGTGTCTCCCAGCTACAAGCTGGAACCTATTTGATAAGGCCTGTAATTACATAACTCAGGACAGCCAAGGGTGGGATGGCCTGGGCATGCAGGCTCCTGCAGGTGCCAGATCAGCAGTGTGGAGCTACCTGACTACAGGAGAAGCCTAAGCACTTCAAGGATTACGATGTTGGGAATTGTCTATAGTAATCTGGCAAGAGTACCTGCCATTAACCAAGGCTGTCATGGTTAGGCTTGCAGACATTCACCAAGTCAGACTTCACCTGCTTTTTCTGTCCCCAGCTTTTAACATAGGAAAGATCTTATGCTTGGCATCTATTTGCTATGCCTGTGGCTTTTTAAGTTGTTTTTTTTTCCCAGTGCACACACACCATGGCACATGTGTGGAAGTTGGATAACTTGCAGGAGTTGGTTCTCTCCGCTGTGTGGGTCCTAGTAATTGAACTTCAGTTTTTAGGCTTGCTGGTAGGTATCTTTCCCTGCTAAACCATATTAGTTGTTGTTTAAGCCTACAAATCCTGACAATTATTAAAATCTGTTAATATTGATGTAGGAGATGCTGAAACAGAATTGAAGGACTCACTGGTAGATCTGCTTAGGAGACATTAAGTCACAAAACAGAACTTACTGGAGCTCCCTCCAAATACCCCAAAGATGGTTGGTCTCCTGGCCAGGCCTGCCAGACAGATGGGATTTAGGATGTAAGGATGCTAATGTTCACCCACCAAATCACCTTACCGTGGGACCCCACTCTCATAACAAAAGAGTCAACTCTGACTCTCAACAAGCCATAAGGCCCAGCCCCGAATCAGCTCTAGGGGCGACACAGGCTCATGGCCAAGGTAAAGTCCTGGCCCCTCAGTTCTCTCCTTGAGGAAAGCATAATTCTGTCAGATGAGTAACAACTATTGGAAAAAGAATAACACTGGTGTACTAACATAATCCTGCCAATAGCTTTGGTGTGTAGAAGCCTTGTCTGCCTAAGAGCTACTTGAAGTCTCCTGACTCTGTCTAAATTGTTCAAAGTGTGAGCCAGGGTGGGGTGGGGGAGCCAGGACCTGAAAGACATGTAAGGATGACAGAATATGTGCAATGTATAAACCTAAGTAAGATGTATATGAGCTGGAAGATCTTCTATTTGAGGCTGGCTCCTTTTAGGGCATTAGCCATAGCCAGACATTCATTATGTTAAAGAGCTTGTTCTTATTGGAAAGGCATAGTAACTCTAAAACTAGCTATGAACTAGAACTAGGTGCTAAGTGCAAGGATATCTACCATGTGGGACCTGTCCTCTAGGGACAAGCACTGGAGGAGACATTTTGATTGTTTCTCAACCACACTTTATAAACAATTTGCCACATACATCTTACAAATAAAGAAACTGGGTAGGAAGCTGGAGAAACTTGAATCCCAGATGCAAAGATCTTTGCTGTTGGCTGACGAAGAAGCTCCTCTAACAGAGACGGTGAGGAAGGTACTGTTGTTCAGAGAAGAGCAGAGGAAGTGTCGTCTCCAGGAGAGGTCAGGGCGGCGTGTGAACAGTGTGGCTTTTCCTGTTGTAGGAAGTGGGGTCTAGCTTTAGTTCTACCCAGCTTGAGGTGAAGAGACAGAAAGAGGACACTCAGAAGAAAGTGGGTAGCAGAACGTCATTCATGCTTGCCTTGCACCACAGGGGAAAAAGAGAGGGATGTACTGACATGTTGCCGAGGTGTAACGATTGAGAAAAGGAAAACGAGCCAGGCGGCGGCGCATGCCTTTAATCCCCAGCACTTGGGAGGCAGAGGCAGGAGGAGTTCTGAGTTCGAGGCCAACCTGGTCTACAGAGTGAGTTCCAAGACAGCCAGGACTACACAGAGAAACCCTGCCTCGAAAAACCAAAGAGAGAGAGAAAGAGAGAGAGAGAGAGAGAGAGAGAGAGAGAAAGAACAGCAGAAAATATCTGAGGCACAACAGAAACTGGCTTTCTGGTTTGTTTTACAAAGAATCTCAGGTAGCCCAGGCTGACCTCAAACTCATTAAGTAGCCAGGGCTGTCCTTGAGCTCCTGATGCTCCTTGACCTACAAAGTACAAAGATATACTACCACATCCAGCTTTGTATCTTGAGGGCAAGAATTGAGAATGAATCCAATACCTCGAGCCTGTGTATTTAAGACGATGGTGACATTCACTAAATTAAGGAAGGGAAACAGTCGGGGGTGGGGCTATGCTCCACTTTTAGCTAAATGAGTATGAACATTCAGTATCTCCATGGTAACATAAGTGAAGAATTAAAAATGCAGATCTTGAGCCAACATGAAGTAGGGATAAGAAAGAAAACTGATGGATCAAAATAGATACAGCACAGAGAAAGGGAGGAGCTGAGGGGGGAAATTAAATCCTTTAGTTCTCTTTTAACTTTAAAATTATATTTATTAGCTGGGCAGTGGTGGCACACACCTTTAATTCCAGCACTTGGGAGGCAGAGGCAGGCAGATCTCAGATTTTGAGGCCAGCCTGGTCTACAGTGCAAGTCCCAAGACAGCCAGTGCTACCCAGAGAAATCCTGTCTCCAAAACTAACAGTAACAAATTTCACTCACCTATCCATCCATCCATCCATCCATCCATCCATCCATCCATCCATCCATCAATCCTGTGTATGTGTGTAGGAATACCTGTGCCAAGGTGCATGTATGGAGGTAAGAGCACAGTTCTCTTCCATCTACCATGTGGGTTCAGTGATCAAATTTAGGCTGTCAGCCTTGGTTGCAAGCACCCTTACCTGTTGAGCCATTTCATCAGGCCTCAAATTACTAATTTATTTTTATTTATTTATTTATTTATTTATTTATTTATTTAGTTTTTCGAGACAGGGTTTCTCTGTGTAGCCCTGGCTGTCTGGGAACTCACTCTGTAAACCAGGCTGGCCGAGAACATGGAAATCCTCCTGTCTTTGCCTCCCAAGTACTGGGATTAAAGGCGTGCATCACCACGGCCCAGCTTATTTTTATTTCTTAAAGATTTATTTATTTATTTTATGTATGTGAGTACACTGTAGCTGTCTTCAGACACACCAGAAGAGGCCATCAGATCCCATTACAGACAGTTGTGAGCCGCCATGAGTTTGCTGGGAATTGAACTCAGGACCTCTGGAAGAGCAGTCAATGCTCTTAAACTGCTAAGTCATCTCTCAATCCTGAATCCTTAATTTTAATCTATGTTCCAAATTGCCCGTTCTTTCTACAACAGTCCTTTGTAGTTTTCCAGTCAGAGCCCGAGTGGTTCTCCTCCTCCACGTGGGTCCTAGAGATGGAACTCAGATAACGGCAGCATGGCAGCAAGGCCTCCACCTGCTGAGCCACCTCAACTGCTCTTGGAAGCCCGGCAACCTTCACTGTCACACACTCACTTCTGATTTCAGCAAGGCCCATGGGGGGCCACAGGTGTCCCTCCTAAGCAGCATAAGTGAATGGGCAGCTCCCCACAGCTTCGTACAACACTTCATCTGTCCCTTTGCTCTACTTTCATTCAACCCCAAAGCAATAAACAAATCATAACGATTTCTGAACACCCCCGGATAAGTGTAGCCAGAGATCCGGGGTAGGTAGCACTGACCAAGAGACTAAGAAGGAAGAGATACACCTACCCCGGGGATTGTGAAGACTACTCTGGCTTCTGTCTCAGACACCCTCTCAGCTCTATGTAAGCAGCTCACAGTGTGACTGGTTCTATCAAGAGGTCCTCGAATAAAAACTTAGGCCTCTGGATGATAGAGACAGCAACTCTAGGAGACACTTGTAAACAGAAATCATGGCCACCTCCAAACCCCACACCTTCAAGAACAGGTAAGAAATGCTGTGTAAGCTGCTAAGTTTTGAGGGTTGCTTTTTGATGGGATGGGTAACCAATGCATGTGCCTTCCGAACAAAGCCCAGACTCTAGCTGGTAAGGTGGCACATGCCCGAAACCATCACCTTCAGTAGCCCGAAGCAGGAGTACAGTCAAATAAAAAAGCACACTATAAATTAACAAGCCCTAGCACCTGCTGAGCCTGGGCCTTCCTGGGCAAGCGCTCTACCACTGTTAGACATCAGTCCTTACCACGTGCCCTCACTCACTTCTTCCTAATTCTGTCAGAAACCCTCGTTTTACAGTCTCCTCATTTACAAGCCAAACAAACTGCAGGTCTCCAAGAAAGTTGTAGAGACACAGCACAGGCAGTGTAGGACTTGCTTTCCCAATGTGGATACTCACTGTGGGAGAATCGCTGAGTGATGGGGGTTCCGGGATAAGGGTAAGTCCGGCTCTCCCACTGAATGTTCCCTTCCTGGACAGCCTTCATGAAACCATGGTAACACTGGTGGGCTACACCTAAGGATGGGAAAAACCAAAGCCGTCAGCATAGACACTAATGTCAAAGGGAAAACTATTAAAAGTGTATCTTTTAACTGCTTTCTTACTTATATGTCAGAAATATTTTGAGGAAGTCCAAACTTCTCCTTTTTGTTCAAAGAAATAAAATCAAGGAATGTCAAAATTGAAAGAACCACATTGGGGCTGGAGAGAAGGCTCAGTGGTTAAGAGCACTGTCTGCAAGCTGGGCGGTGGTGGCCCATGTCTTTAATCCCAGCACTTGGGAGACAAAGACAGGCGGATTTCTGAGTTTGAGGCCAGCCTGGTCTACAGAGTGTTCAAGGACAGCCAGGGCTATACAGAGAAACCCT
>JADRCD010216133.1:0-30787 GCA_019843815.1 Montemys delectorum
AAGGACATTCTAAGGACTCTGAAATTAACCTTCTACTGTATGATTCTAACATTTCAGAGAAGTCAGAAGGGAATCAGTCCCCAGGATAAGAGCGCAAGCTGCAAGCACCTGGTCAGCCATGTCTGTTAACATACATGCCCCCCACCATGTGCTCGCCCTATTACAATGGCTTATTAGAGGTGATTTTTGCAAACCCTGGAATCCATACTCCGGGGCCCCCGTGGCTCTGACAGGGTTTAGCACTAGAAGCCTCACTTTGTTGAAGTGCAACAGCTGTGATAAATAAGCTTAAGCCTTAGAAACCACCTCTTCACTTTCACCAATTACCTTAGGCTGCTTTGTGACAGGAGTTAATGCCGAGTATGGATTTCCAAGGAGCCTCATTTTCCTTGTCTAATTAAATTAAATACTTGAAAGGTGATTCACGCACTGATTTCTCCCATCCCCCCATTTAGTCACCTGAAAATTACAGGCCCTTTTAGGAGTGCAAGTCATCTGACTTGCCCCACTTGGCCTCTGGGGTCAGAGCCCTCATCCACAACGCTCTGTCCAGCATCCCACCCACCAGCTTTTGTGTGCAGCCTTCCTTAGAGAAGGTTCTTAGATGAACACTGCCCAGGAACACTTAGTCTATTCAGTATGTCTTTGTTTCCAGCTTTAAAAACCATACAAAGTTTTGATGCCCATTGACTTAAAATTTTTAAAAGTTGACATGAATTATATTTTGGAAGTTCCATGTTTGATATATACCTACAGGCATGCATGGATAATACATATATTACCAGTCCAAATCAGGGTTAGCATATTTATCTTCTCAAACACTTTGTATTTCTTTATGATGAAATCTTTCAAAGATCTTCTGTTTTGAAATATACAAGACATGCCTGTTATCTATAGTCCCCTACGTGCCTTCTTGTCCCTTTCTGGATACAAGGGACAAGTTCTTGGGTTTTTAGTAGCCCCCACATGTAGCAGGTGTGTCCCTAGTGAGAAGTCCAAGGGCCAGTCACATCCCGCCCCATTATTACTGTTGTAAAGAGGTCACAGAATTCACTAGGGCAGTATTCGCAAGTCAGCATCAGCCACCCCGCTTTGGTACTGACCTGGCTCATTAAAAGGCTGCACAATGCTATCAGATTCTTTTCGTAGTGCCAACAGGATGCTGAGGTTAGAAACTTGAAGTTCTTTATTTTCTCTTCTGCCTTCTGCATTGTGTTTCTTAAATAAACATAGATGCATTAAATCTGCTGTGGTTGGCACTGGCTACTTCCTTGGAGGCAGGAGGCTTCAGGAGCGTCTGGGAGCCTGGGTGATAATAGCATTGTGTGTAATGAGCTGGTCCTCCCTGAAGGCTAGAGGTGTCGCCTGCAAAGTGACTTTGTCTTGGGCAGCTTTCACGACCAGTGCTCCTGTTTCATTCCTAATGATGAAAGGCTTTTCTTTTCTCAGGATGAAATTTGCCTGCTATGCATTTGCTTGTCATCCCTCTGTATTAAAAGGGTCTTTGGTGTTGCCTATTTTCTTTATTGATGACTCCCCAGCATTAAAATGGTATTTGCCCACACCAGCAGCTCAAAAAACAGCTATTTTTCCAGGCAGCTATGGTGGTGCACAACCTAGATCCCAGGACTCGGGGGCTAAAGCAGGACAGCTACAAGTTCACAAGCAACTGAACAACAGAGCAAGATTATGTCTTTTTAAAGTAAATAAATAAAAGCAAGACAATAACAGGCTTTTTGAAAGTGAACAGAAATGCTTTTTAAATGGCTGCAGATGGCTCAGCCTTGAAATGCACATGTCATTCTTGAAGAAGGGTCTGATTCCCAGCACATCTATGGCAGCTGACGGCCATATAACTCCACTCATGTAACTCCAGTTCCAAGTGATCCCATATCCTCTTTTGACCTTGGGAGACATCATGCATCCATGCAGGCAAAACCCTCATACACATAACATGTTTTAAAACTTTAAGAAACCACACGATAATGCTGTTTGGTTTTTTTATGCAAACCTAAGTGGACAGACAAATTGATAGGTGGAGTGGGTGGTTGGAGAGGTGAGGAATGGGTGGGTAGAGAGGTGAATGAATAGATGAATAGACACCTTCCATGGATGAAAGGAGCTGTAGAAGATGCAGAATTCCTCAGTGATAGCCTTGGCTGTGTTCCTTTAAACTTCCAGCTCAGCCTGAACTGCTTCAGACCATTCAGTGGAAGCATGACTTACTTTTCTGGTCATTGTCTGTGTGTGTCTATGTGTCCTGGAGTGCAGCAGACCTTTTATATCTATGACTGTGCTGGCTAAGTCTGTGTCAAATTGACACAAGGGTCATCTGGGAAGAAGGAATCCTAATCAAGAGAACACTTTTATCTGATTACCTGTGGGCTAGTTTGTATGGCATGTTTTCGATTGATGATTGATCTGGGAGGGCCCAGCTCACTGGAGATGATCCTGTGTGCTATTTGAAAGCAGGCCGAGCAAGCCACGGGGAGCAATCCAGTCAGCAGCATCCCTCCCCTTCCTGGTCTCTGTTTGAGTTCCTTCCTCCAGGTTCCTGCCTAGAGATCCTGTCCTGACTTCCTGTCATGAAGACTGTAGTAGGAAACTATAGGCTTGAAATAAACCTTTTCCTCCCCAAGTTGCTTTCAGTCATGATGTGTTCTTGCAGAAATAGAAACTCCAAGATAGAAATCGGTACCAGATTTGTGGGAGTATTGCTGTGAAGGGCATGACCTTATGTTTTTTGGGAGGATTATGATGGCGTTTGAACTCTGGGCTGGAAGTGCCCAGAGCTTAGTAAGTTGCTATAGAAACTAAGAAGATAATGCTGAGAGCAGTGCAGGTGATGGAGGCCTGGCTTGTCAAGTCTCCGAGGGAAATTTCAGAGTCTCTTAAAGACTCCATGGGGGCCATCCTAAACTTTGAATGTTTAATCTGTGTTTCTGGTCAACTGGGGCTAAAGAGTCAGTCATCTGTGATGAAGAGGAGACCAGAAGCACTAGACCGAAATGTTTGCTTTCCTGGAAAAATCAGTGCTGATTATCTAGAAGGGACCAGCATCGCTGAGTGCAAATCTTCTGGCAAGTGTTTCCTCAGAGTCAGCACACGGAGCTGTGGTCCAGAGAGGCCGGAGGGAGGCTGCATCTCGTGCTGGCAGCTGAGCTTGCTAATGTGCAAGAGTCATTCCAGTGGCCCTGGTTTCGAAGGCGAGAAGGGGTTTCAGAGAGCAACTGATGCTTGGCCCAGTGAAAGGCCACAGGAGTAGATTGGCAAATGTGCAACTCAGTTAAAGTTGAAGCCTCACAATCAATGGCTCATGAGGAGAAGTTGAGGCTTGACACCATGTGGCAGGGTTAACGTCCCTGAAGAGAGCCTGAGAAAGGTTATTGGTGAAGGTGCAGGTCAGTTGCAGCAGAGGACCTAGCGTTTCAGAGATACCAGTACCATGTACAGTCACCATGAATAGCAGCAGCTAGGGAAAGAAGTCAGCCTGAACCTATGGTGTCCACCCTATGGCGAGCCCCGTGGAGCTTAGAAAATCACAGTCCCAGAAGCCGGGCACTGACTTTACAGTGTCGGAGTTTGGTTTTGCTCTGATGTGACTGTGCCTTAGTTCTTTTCTATGGTATAAGAAAGCATCTAATTTATTTTTCATTTTTCAGAAACCCACAATTAAGTTCTAAAACTTCAGAATTTTAGAGAAACTTTGGGAATTTTAAAGAGACTTTAGAGGATTAGAGAAAATTTGGTGTATTTCAGTTATTTTTGGATGCTTTAAAGGGGCTGAACTTCTAAAGAATTTGAATTTTTAAAGTTCAGAATATGTTGTCTATTGTGATATTGATATATAGAACATCTTAGGGATAACAAGATAACAAAGGTTATGATTTAACTTTGATGGGTTTGAATGTCAACTGGGCAAGGAGTCAATTGTGTTGGCTACCTTTATGTCAACTTGACACAAGCTAGGATCATCTAGGAAAAAGGCATCTTAATTGAGAAAATGCTTGCATTTGTCTGTAGGCAAATATGTCCGGGTGTTTTCTTTATTGATGGTTAGTGTGGAAGGGCTCAGCTCACTATGATATCATCCCTGGGCTGGTGATTCTGAGTGCTGTAAGAAAGGAGGATGAGCTAGCCATGAAGAGACAAGCCAATAAACGGCACAGCACTCCTCCATGGCTCCTGCTTCAGTTCCTGCCTCCAGGTTCCTGCCTTGAGTCCCTTCCCTGACTTCCTTTGATGGTGAACTGTGATATGGAACTGTAAGCTTGAAATGACGTTTTTTTTGGCAGCTGAAGAGATGGCTCCATGGTTAAGAACACTGATTGCTCTTCTAGAGGTCCTGAGTTCAATTCCCAGCAACCACACGGTGGCTCACAACCATCTGTAATGGGATCTGGTGCCTTCTTACAACGTGTCTGAAGACAGCTACATTGTACTCATATAAATAAAATAAATAAATCGAAAGAAAGAAAGAAAGAAAGAAAGAGGAAGGAAAGTTTTTCCTCCCCAAGTTACTTTTGGTCATAGTGTTTTATCACAGAAATAGAAACCCTAAGTAAGACAATGACATGTATGTATGTTACATTTACATCTAAAGAACATCGCTTATATATCCAGATAGCTACAACTGCCCTTCTGTGTCCACCATATATATTTATATGAAGATAAGTATGTCACTCTGTTATAGATTAACTTTTATCTGTATCTACCCTTGGTCATCATCAGTATCTACGATCTATTTTTTTCTCTCTGAATATTGTCTGGCTACCTGTTTCTCTATATTGTCATCTTAGTTGAGTTTCTATTGCTGTGATAGAACATATGACCAAAATGAATTTGTGGAAGAAAGTGTTTACTTCATTTTACAACTCTCAGGTCACACTCTCTCACTGGGAGAAGTCTAGGCATAAACTCCAGTCAAGAACTGAAGCAGAAGCCATGAAGAAATGCTGCTTAGTGGCTTGCTCCTCATAGCTTTCTCGGCTCTCTTTCTCAATCCATCTAGGACCACCTTCCCAGGGGGGCAATGCTCTCAGCGAGCTGTACCTTCCCATATTAATTGTTAATCAAGAAAATGCATCATGGAATTGCCTATAGGCAAAGCTCACGGAGGCATCTTCTCAGTTGAAATTTCCCATTCCCAAATGGCTCTAACTTATGTCAACTTGACATAAAGCTAAGAAACAACAACTGTCTATTCTGTTTCTGTCTGAATCTACCACCTACTTCCCTATTTGTATCTGTTCATCTATCTTATATGCCTAAACTGTAGCAGGCCCTCAAAGAATAGATAGGTAAATAGAAACAATGGAGTCAGGTCTTCCCTCCAGCACCCACAGGGCTGCAGAGCCTCCATGCGAGTCTGTCATGGCATCACACACACAACAGGGCATAGGCACTCTTTGATCTAACTTGTGAATCCCCTCGCCAGTCCACAGGTAGCTCTCTTCTGCTTTGCTTTTCCATTCATGAATTATACTTTATACGCACAAAGCTTCCACCAACCCCAAGGTGGAACACAGAGAGTGCCTCCCTCTGACCTTTCTGCTCCTCTCCTGCTCCTGAGATGCCAGTCACACTGTGTGTCTTTACCCTTACCACACTCTTGTTCTCTCTTTCCCTTCCCAGATATGTGCTGGCTGCCTTTCCTCCGTTGTGTGGTAAAGTGAATGACCTCTAATTAAAATTATCTTTCCCCAAATTCAGATATGTTACTTTTAGTTTTTAAAAACACATCTTTCACTTTATTTTTTTCTTTGTTTTTCTTTTCCCTGCTTTTAAATTCATGCACAGTGAATATCTTCATGCAGTTCCAATAACTTAAGATTTTCACCTCCTTGTTCCATCTCCAAATGTACACAAATGTACACAAATGTACACAAATGTACACAAATGTGCCTTTCCTGGGCAGCTTTGCTTGTTTGTTTCCAGAACTGGGGATGTGGGGATTAAACTCAGGCCTTGCGTTTTTCTAGGCAAGGACTCCACCACTAAACTGAATTCCCAGCTTTCCGATGCTATTTTAAAAGTCACAGATACCATGATACCTCAATCAACGAACAAAGATATTCTTTGATCTAGCAAACACACAATATTAGTCCTAAGAAATTAATGATAACTTCATAATCAAGTCTCTCCGTATTCAAATTTCTTCAGCTGGCTTAAAACTGTTTCTTTTTTTGTTTTGTTTTGTTTTGTTTTGATGGTATTAATACTGTTTTGATGTTATTAATCAAACCAGGTTCTAGTTAAAATGTATACATTGTACATAGCTTGTGTCCTAAAACAAAAGAAAGAAGGAAAGAAAGTGAGAGAGAGAGAGAGAGAGAGAGAGAGAGAGAGAGAGAGAGAGAGAGAGAAAGGAAAGGAGAGAAAGGAGACAGGATGAGGAGATCTATTGAAGAGTCCAGAAGAGTTGTCTTGGAGAATGTCCCCCATGCTGGGTTTGTGTTTATTCTTGGGATATCGAGCTTGCTTATCCTCCTTTGGTATTTCCTGTGAACCAGAGGTTAGTGGCAGCAAGGCTAGTTGAGTGAAACATTCTTGGCAAGTGTGCTTCCTAGCTGATGCATTGTACAAGAGCACATATTAAAAGTTCTGTCTCTAAAGGCAATTGAAATCAAACAACTCCAGGCTTCCAAACGATTACTAGTGTAGTTGAGCACTAAACAGCAAGGATCATTTCTGTCCCAGGAAGGCCCTAATGGGGAAAACATCTGGCCCATTTGCAGCAGCTGGGAAATGCTTTGTCCCTTCCAGGAACTAAGGGCAGGACAAAGCATAGTGGCACTTTATCTGACTCAACTTTTCCTGCTTTGATATGGATTTCACTTGAAGTAAGGGGAACCCTTGGCATTTCCAGGAGAAACCAAAGAAAAGATTTTGTTCATTTCTTTCTCTCTCCCTCCCTCCTTCCTTCTCTCTGTTCTCCCTCTTCCCCCCTCTCCCTTCAGGCCAATAATTTAATAACAAAGTAAGTAGATGCCCTAAGTTGGCTTGGCTGGTTGACCAAATGGAAGCTGACAAGACACACTTGAAACTCCCCTCCCTTCGCTCTCACTTGGCTGTGACACAGCTTTGTTTATGTTAAGCAGATGCAGATGTGTGCACATGCGTGTGCACATGCGTGCGCATGCGGGCGCGCGCACGCTCACACACACACACACACACACACACACACACTCCTCACAGAGAAGTGGGTGGGACATGGAGGACCCATGATCAGTCTGACTCTTGTGTTTTCCCCTTAACCTACATGGCCATTTCCACATGCCATTTTAACATTGTTTCCTTCCTGTAGAGCAGTGGTTCTCAAACTGTGTAGGTCACCACCTCTTTGGGGGACTGCATATCATATATTTATCTTGCAATTCATAACAGTAATTCAATAGCAAAATTACAGTTACAAAGTAGCAAGGAAATAACTGTATGATTGAGGGTCATCACAACATGAGGAACTGTATTAAAGGGTAGCGTCATTAGAAAGGTTGAGAACCATTGCTGTAGAGGCTCCTAGGCTGAAGGAAACCTTTATTCCCAAAGCTTGGAGTTGTTGGGATCTGAGAGAAAACCATGGAGATGGGGCCCGCCCAGAGCTCTCATGGGAGTGGTGAGACCTGAGGACTACTTTTAGCTCTGCCTCTCTCTTAGGAGGGAGGCCATTGTTCCCTTGTCTGATCCTAACAACTGACTATGGAAAACTGCAGTGCTTCGCAGCCCAGCAGGGCTGACCATGAACTTGCTCACTGTAGGCTTACTGTTACTCTGCTTCATCTATCCCTAAAAAGGAAACTGAGTGTCTTAGTTGGGTTTCCTGTGAAGGGACAACATGACCAAGGCAATTCTTATAAATTTCATTGGGGCTGGCTTACAGTTTCCGAGGTTCGGTCCATTATCATCATGGTGGGAAACATAGCAGCCTGCAGGCAGATACGGTGCTGCAGGCGGCCAGGAGACTGGAGTTCCACACCAGGCAGAGCTTAAGCACTAGAAGACCTCTAAGCCCACCTCCACAGTGACACAATTCCTCTAACAAGGCCACACCCACTCCAATAGCCACATCTCCTAAGAGCACCACTCCCTGGGGGCCAAGCATTCAAACACATGAGTCTGTGGAGGCCAAACCACTGGACTGAGGCACACAGAGGCTCCAAGTGACACTGGAAGCCGCGGAGGTGAGATGGTGGCCCATGTCCATGACTGACTCTTCTGCAGAAGGAACACTCTTTAAGGTCTCTGGATGTCACTAAGCTGTTCGTCTGCGACCCAGGTGTGGGGTTCCACCCTGGTTTGGCTTCGAGGGATGTAAAGCTGTATTTGCTGACAGACTTCTCCTCAGCTCTGGCATCATTCCCAGTGCTATGTGAGGTGTTTGGATCACTGCCAGTGGTACCAAGGAAGAGCCAGATAATGGCTGGAAAGCTAACTCCCAACAACACAGGCCAAGGAAACAAATCAAGCTCCTTGATAGTCCTGACTGAAGCTAGGAGGCCACATCAAAGCGTCCTGGATGGACCCATCCGCCTACTTTTGCTACCTCAGGAAAAACTCATCATTTGATCCAGTGGCATCCAACAGCATCCAACAGGGTTGAGACATGTCCAAGCAGCCATACAACCCCAGCCTGGGTAGTCGGAAATTCAGGGCATGTTATGCTTTGAGTATTCCTTCCAGACTTCCTAATGATTGCTATTGTGTTAATTCAAGGACCTGAGACCTTTGAGGAACTGTTAGTACTGAGGGCTTCACCCTCATACATGGGTCAGTGCATTTCCTGTGACATGGAGATTGCCGTAAAGCTGCTAGTTGAGTGTTCTCTCATGTGGTATTCTTACCAGAAACCAGTAACCAGTTATTGGGCTTCTCAGCCTTCAGATATGTGAGCAGTAAATTACTTTTTTAAAAACAAATTACCGCCAGGCAGTGGTGGTGTACGCCTTTAATCCCAGCACTTGGGAGGCAGAGACAGGCAGATTTCTGAGTTCGAGGCCAGCCTGGTCTACAGAGTGAGTTCCAGGACAGCCAAGGCTATACAGAGAAACCCTGTCTCGAAAAAAAAAATTATCTACTCCATGGAATTTTATTACAGTAGCAAAATGGACTAACTCTGGGTGCATTCTGTATAGTACCCTGTCTGGGATTTGGCACATGGAGCCCACGTAGAAAGCAGGGTTGATTTTTCTGTATTAGAAAAGGATCTCTGTCCTTGCAAGCCATCTTGAGATACCCTAGGTGAGCAGGGTAGGAGAACGTCATGTCAATCTGGACTGCATTATTTTAATATTATTTCAATGATGATCTACCAGAAACTCTAAGCCAGCCATCTAGTGCTCTTAAAGGGAGTATTCCCAGAAGAGTTGCCCTCTAAATGGAAATCCAGTTTCATGGCTCCTCCCCTCGTTTCCAATAACTTTTTAAAAAGCAGAGTCCTAAGAGACAGGGAAGTGAATCCCACATGATGGCATCTACTGGGAAGAACTTCCAGAAAAGCTGGTGTGTGTGTGTGTGTTGGCTTGTGATCTGTGGATGCCATCCATGTTCTTCTCTGGGGATCTGTGCTTTTAAATGCAACTGCGTTCAGTTCTGATGGTCATATCATGTGGCCACCACACATACGCTCTCTAACCTCCCTCCCGAGTCTCAGTTTCCACAATTAGACTATAGTCACAGGTCAATGGGCATGTCAACGGGCACCATCAAATGGCAGCTGGTGAGCCCAGTGAATGGCAGCTATCAAAGTTTGAGCCTCTGCTCTCTGGGGCCTTCCTTGCCTCCCCTGCAGCATCTGTACTCTATCGCATTACATGATAGAAAACCCTCCCTACAGTATTTGTCACTCCAGTTACTGCCATCACCCACACACTCCTTAATGTTTTCCCTTTTCACAAAAATTACCCAATGGAGGTTGGAATTATTCATAGTGCTTATTTGGGCACATCTGCTAAGAGGGAGGAATATTTGAGAGATCAGTGTTTTAAAAGAGAAGTATGTGTGTGTATGCGTGTGTGTGTGTGTGTGTGTGTGTGTTTAAAATGAGTCACAGTGACAAGAGTATATGGATTACTGGATTACTGAATATCCTAGAGTCTATGGTTTAATGGTGAAATGGTTGCCAGGGCACCACGATCCAATTCCTAGCTTTTCAAGAGGAAAATTTGCCACGACATTGAATACATATATCATGATGGCTAAACTTGGTTGTCAGCTTGACTACATCTGGAATTAACTAAAACCCAAGCTGCCAGGTAATCCTGTGAGACATTTTCTTGATCAGATCATTTAAATCATGAAGACCCAAGTGAAATCAGGGCCACACCTTCTGGTGACAACCTACACAAAAGGACATGGATGAAGGAAGCTTTGCCCTCACTCTAGCTGGCAAGTCCATCAATCCTGTTCTGTGTATGGTATTAAATCTAACTTCTTCAGGATCTCATTGTATACTAAAGACCAGCAGACCTCTGGGAGTCCCCCAGGACTCCGTTTGAGATTTGGGCTGCTAACACATCAACCTCATGGCCCAAAAATCTACCAGATTCCCATCCTTTCCATTGTGAGACAGCCATTGTTGGACTACCTGGACTACATCCTATAAGTCACTCTAATAAATCTCACATATCAATATACATATATATGTGCATATATCCTCTATCTATCTATCTATCTATCTATCTATCTATCTATCTATCTACCTATCTACCTCCTATCAAAATCCAATATACATACAAATAGATAGAGAAATATATTCATTCTAGCAGTTCTTTCTGTTCCTTTACAGAACTTTATTGATATATCCTCTGTCAGAGAGACATGTTAGCATGTCTCTGATAGTTTAGGGATTGCTGCTGCATTGAAGGTTATAAAGACAGCTGTGTGTGTGTGTGTGTGGGGGGGGTGGCTCATATACATTAAGTCAGCATCAGCTCAAGTGTCCCCTGTCTCAGAGAAAACACAACTGCCCCTTTCAATCCCATGCCCTATTTAAAGAATGCATATCTGGATTTTTTTTAAAGTTAGTATTTTAATTATAAATTAAATTATAGCTGTGTATCATTATTGGTACAAAATATTATAACACAAGCACAACATAGAATAAACACAACACAATTATTATCCCTCATCAAAGACAATTTTTCATTGAAATGAAGCTTTCAGTTTTTAAAAATATTTTTCACTTGTTGATATTATAATTACATCATTCCCTCTTCCCTTTCCTTCCTCCAACTGCACCCCCCACACCATGTACCGCTTGTTCTCCTTCAAATTCATGGCCTCTTTCTAATTGTTATGTGTATGTTTCTAAATACTATCAAGGTAAGAATGTGTGGTATCACCTTTCTTTGCTTGGCTTCCTTCATCCATAATAGTCTCTAGTTCCATGCTTATTTTTATGAATGGCAAAATTTCTCTTAAAGGCTAAGTACAATGCCATTGTGTGTGTGTGTGTGTGTGTGTGTGTGTGTGTGTGTGTTTATCTTTTATTCATTACTCTGTTGATGGACACCCTAATCCTAGTTAGTTTCATAGCTTAGCTTTGTGAACAGCACTGCAGGCAGGAAACACTGATGGGTAGACATCTCTGGGATGTGCTCACTTGGAGTCCATTGAGTGAGTATCACAGAACAGTTGCCTCATATGGTACATCTAGTTTTCATTTTTGTAAGACTCATTCACATTGGTTTCCATAATGGCTGCACTACTTTATATCAGTAGTAAATAGGGGTTCATTTTGATCTGAATTCTGACCAACTATTTATTGTCTTTATCAGTTCCATTCTGACTAGAATGAGATGATGACCCCTCAATGTATCTTTGAAATGCAGTTCTCCAGAGGCATTGGAGGTTGAAATTCTTTCAATGTTTGTTGACAATTTGTGACAATTCATATTTTGAGAAATGTCTGTTTATTTCAGGAATTGCTAAATAACCCAGTTATTGCTGGGTTGATTTATTATTTAATTTCTAAACTCTTTGTCTGTTGTAGTGCTGTACAGGATAATCCTCCAAGCCAAACTGCTCCCATCTTCATCACATCAGCCCAGCTGCTTTCCAGGAGGATTATTTCCAAGTCCATTATAGCTGGTCTTGTTGGCATCCCCCAGAGGAGAGTGGGGAGGATGATTAGACTCTCCCCTTAGTGTCCAGATGTTCCTCCCAGCCAGCTATACACAATTCTTCCCCATTTGCACAGTGTCACCAGAAGAAACTATATAGGCTGGGTAAGACTAAAGGATGCTATTCCATCCCCAGAGCCATGGGGAAGTGAAATGGAAACTTAAGGGTTCTTTGGAAAGTCAGTTGGATGTGCTGGGCAAACACAAGAAGGAACATATAGCTGAAGCAGGGACAGGTAAAGGGAGATTCTGCTAAAGCAAGCATGTGAAAGGACATGTGATGAAGGATTCTTTCCTAATGACACACATGTATTGGTCTGCCTTACATGTAGTTGAGCTCCATTTGTTGTGACTCCATAATGAGAAATGCTCTGAAAAACTTCTGGTGGTGTGCTGCAGTTTCTTGTCTCTTCCTCCAACTTGGGCTGATTGGCAGAGTGATATCAGTTGAGACAGACTCTTGTGTTAAGGCAAGACCTGTAGAGGACATGTGATGTTTGGAGGGAGTATAGATAGGACTCAATAGACAGTGATGGAGGCTGATCTTGGCCTGCTTATAGAGCTAACTGTGTAACACTTGCTGGTCTGGTGTTTTTGTTGATCTTCATTTTGCTGAGAGAGGCACAGTCAAGAACTTTTCCTGGTGGTCCTCCCTGGTCCCTCCTGCTGACTTATGCCGAGGCTGAGGCCTAGCTGACCCTGCTAGGTAGTGCCTGCTGATTCCTGTTTGCTATCTCAACTCTATTGAACTGGGCTGCTGGTATATCCATGAAGTATTTTCAAGTTGATCGAGCTGCTGCTGTTGACCTGTGAACTGAACTACTGATTTCCAGACAACACAGATGGGAGTTGCTCCTAAGAACCTTTCTAAACAGATCTACTTTCCCCATATCCTTTCTTCTCCACTACTTCTGGTTGGTGGTGGGCTAAAAGGGAGCCATCATTAAAAAAAACAGACATTGAAAACATGAAACTTACAGGGCAGTTATCATCCTTGCTGGATACAGGGTGGCTTGCTTTAGATCCACCAGTGCTCCTGGCAGTCAACCCTTATCTAGGCTCTGTAAGGGAGACCAACAACTCATTAGCTCCCTAGGGGGTCACTTAGTGAAATTGAACTTTGGTTTGTCATTGGGACCTAGGCTGGAAGTGTTGGCTTAGATTTTTTTAAAACCTACTTTTTGTTACATGTAGTTTTTAAAATGCTACCACTGTTGCCTAGGATCGGCCTTAGCCCCTCCTGGCTTCAATTTCTACCCACTTTAGCTCCAGCAGCTGACCATGCTATCAGCTCCCACCTGAGATCCTTGAATCCTTGCATAAAAGACATACACATGCAGTTAATTCCTTTATAATTTGCCTTCCTGGCACAATTGGTGGGCCTTACTATCTCACGCCTGGAAAAATGTGCCATTACTAATTTATTATCTCTGTCTCTCCATCTGTCCTAAACGTAATGGCTAGTCCCACCTAGACTCTGCCAAACATCCTTGGCCATCTGCCTGTAGTGGAGGCCACAGGCCCAAACTCACCCCCATCCCCAACCCCTCAGAGACCTTACATGATTGATTCATTCTCCTTCCTCCAAAGTATGGCAGAAAAGCACTCTCTCTCCTTCCTATGTCTCCTTTTCCTCCTGGGACCCAGAAGTCCCACCTGTACATTCCATCCAGGAATTGGCTCCCAGCTTTCTTTACTGACAAATCAAGAACCAACTGGGGAACAAGACCTTATTGTTAGAACTGCCCCCCTTCAACTCTTAATAAAGGCTCTCAAAGGCTTTGACCTGCTTCTAGCCTACCATTCAAAGGTGGGGAGAAAAGATGATAAATAGGACAAGGGAATGTGGACCTGTTTAGAAGTAGTTCTTTGGGGCAATTCCAGTCTCTGTCAGGATACCAGCAGTCAGGACAGCAAACACAAATCAGCATTGGATTCATGATCCAGCAGAAACCACCAGGCCTCTGCCAAATCGGTACCAATCAGCTTGGATCCCAGGAGAAGTTCTCTGCCCTGCCTCTCTCAATGAAGCAAAAGCACACGATCAACAAAGCATTGCAAAGCTAGCTATGCAAGCATGCCATCACTGTCCATTGAGTCCTGTTTACATCACATATCCTCCCACGGGTCTTGCCTCAGCAAAACAAGACAAAACAAAAAACAAACAAACAAACAAACAAAACACATGAGTCTGTGTCATATGACATATATGGAAACTCCCACTTCAGTGAGCAGCAGAGATGTTGCTTAATCACTACCCTTCCAAGACAAAAATTCTCACAACAGCTATATATTAATCCCCTGTAAGATATAGAGCTAGCCAAGATTTTCTTCTATACTATAGGCTGCCTCTTCACTCCATTGCTACCTTTTCTTCTGTACAGAAGCTTTTGAAGTTTATGGTGCCCCATTTGCCACCTGTGGGCTTATTTCCTAAGCCACTTCCTACAGTCTTATTCAGACAGTCTTTGTCTATGCCTGTACCTTTAAGTGTATTTCTTACTTTCTTCTTTGCCAGCTTCAGAGTTGCAGCTCTTACATTAAGATCTTGGTCCATTTAGGGTTGAGCTTTGTACAAGATAAGAGATGGGGATTTGGTTCATTCTTCTAGGTATAAATATTTGCATTACTAATTCCATTTTTTTAAGAGGCTATCTTTTCTCCTGTGTGTGTGTGTGTGTGTGTGTGTGTGTGTGTGTGTGTGTGTATTATCTTTGAAAAAATAATCAAGTGGCTATGGTTGTGTGGGTTTATATCTGAGTCCTCTATTCTATTCCAATGAGATAATGGCTGCTCTTGTGCTGATAAATTCTGGTTTTGTTACTATGGTTCTGTAGTAAAATTAAACTATCATGTATGGTGATATTACTAGCAGTATTCTTTTTGATCATTCTAATTTTCCTACTCTGGGTCTTTTGTCCTTCTATATGAATTTTACGGTTGTCTTTTTCTTTGATGTGAAGAGTTGGCATTGACCTTTAATGGAGATTGTATTGAACCTATAGATTCATTGCTTTTGGTTGTATGGAATTTTGTAGCATTAAATCTTTAAATCCATGAACATGGAAAGTCTTTTCATCTTCTCATGTCTTCTTCAGTTTCTTTACCAGTGTTTTTGTTTGTTTAAGAAATTGATAGATTGATATTTTAGTGGTTAAGGTTCTCTAGAGGAACAAAACTGACACAGCAAAGGAGGATTTATTAGAGTGGTTTACAGGCTATAAGTAGTTCAACAATGAGCATCACCTGATGGATGTTTTCTGATGGGAAGGCCAAAGATCCAGTAGTTCAGTTCACAAGATTGAATGTCTCAGCAGTCTCGGGGAAGTTCTAGAGGGCTGCTGGTCTTCAGTCTAGTTTCAAATACCTAAGAAATAGGTTATAATACCAGCAAAAGAGTGCCTCAGCAGCACTGTAGATGATCACTTGCCAGTGAGAATGAGGGCATTCAGGCAAAAAGCAAAAGCTTCCTTCTATGTCCTTTTATGTGGGCTACCACCAAAAGGTGTGGCTCATATTTGGGTTGGGAGTTTCCCCTTCAAATGATCTAGATTTAGGAAGGGTCTTTCCTCCTCAAACAGCCCATCCATGGGAGTGCCCAGAGTCTCGGGTTTTAGTTTAGATTTCAAGATTAGCCATCACACATATAACGTATTTTGATCAAGACCATCCTCCCATTCCCTTCTCTACAATGCTTCCCTCATCACCACTTTCTCCTTCCAGCTTCATGAGTTCTGTTTTTGAGTCTACCAGTCCACTTAGTGCTACACATTTGTGAACTGGTGCAAGATCATCTACTGGAATCTGGGTAGCCTCTCAGGGACCACATTTCTATAGAGAACTGACTCCACTCCACAGTGACCATCAACCTCCATCTCCCAGTGGCCATCAACCATCAGTAGTAACTCCTCAGCTAGGGATGGGACTTCATGAGCCCTCCTCTGCTCATCCCAAGATTTTGGTTGGCTTGATATTGTGAAGGTCTTGTTCACCCAGCCCTGGTGCTGTGGGATCATATGTGCAATGGCTCTGTTATATCTAGAAAACAATTTTGCTGCAGGTGCACTCTACCTCCGTCTCTCACAATACTCCTCCATGGCCCCCCATTTCTTGATGTTTCTTAAGCGTTGGGGGAGGGGATATGATATAGATGTCACATTTAGAGCTGAGGACTCCATCAACCTATGGGTATAAGAAGGTTAGTGTTGGGCTGGAATAAAGGCTCAGTGGTTAAGAGTACTGACTGCTCTTCTGAAGGTCCTGAGTTCAAATCCCAGAAACCATATGACGGTTCACAACCATCCGTAATGAGATCTATTGCCCTCTTCTGGGGTGTCTGAAGACAGGTTCAGTGTACTTCCATATATAAAATAAACAAAATCTTTTTTAAAAAGTTAATGTTTAGAATATATAAAGAACTTAAAAATTAAACATCAAGAAAACAAATAGCCCAGTTGAAAATCAGGGCAGAGAACTAAACAGAATTCTTTTTTTTTTCTTTTGGTTTTTCAAGACAGGGTTTCTCTATATAGCCATGGCTGTCCTGGAACTCACTATGTAGACCAGGCTGGCTTCGAACTCAGAAATCTGCCTGCCTCTGCTTCCCAAGTGCTGGGATTAAAGTTGTGTGCGCCACGACCACCCAGCCAGAACTCTTGAAAGAAGAAATACAAATGGCTGAGAAATATTTTTTTAAGGTGCTCAACATCTAGACTAGAGAGATGTCTCAGTGATAAAGAATATTTGCTGCTTTACAGGGGACCCAGGTTTGGTTCCCACATGACAGCTTTCAATCACCTATAACTCCAGTTCCAGGTAATCCAACACCGTCTTCTAGCCACCACAGACACCAAGCATGCACACAATTTACTCAGATACATGCAAGCAAAACACCCAACACATGAATAATCTTTAATAAGATGTTCATAACTCTTACTCATCAAGAAAATGCTACTTTGAAACTTCATCTTACCCTAGTCAGAATGACAAAGGCCAAAACAACAAAGGTCAAATGATGGTGTATATGTGAAGAAAAGGGAACATTTATAACTAATGGTGGATCAGCAAACTGGTGCAGCTACTATGGAAATCTATGTGCAGGTTCCTCAAAAAACTAAAAGTGGATTTTTTTCTGTACCACTCTTGAGCATATACCCAAATGATTCTTTATGCTACTATAGCGAGACCCATTCCTCCATGCTCAATGCAATGCTATCAACAATAAGCAGGAAAAGGAAATAGCTTAGACGTTCACTAACTGATGATGGATAATGAAAATATGGAATATATATACAGTAGAATATTATCTCTCTGTGAAGAAAGAATGAAAAGATGGAGCCGAACACAATAATTTTGAGTGAAGTAGCCCAGACCTAGAGAGACAAACACTGCATGTTTTCCTATAAATGCCAGCTTTGAATCTTTAAATGTGTGTGCTTAAGTAGAACTACTCATAGAAGTCAGGGAGTGAGTCATAGGAAATTGGAGGATTTCTTTCTTCGATATTTTAATCATTTTCATCATGAAATTTTGCTTCCTTGATTAGATTTACTCTTAGGTATTTTTCAGGCAATTACAAATGGGCTTGTTTTCTCATTTCTCCCTCAATGTTTTTATCATTGGCACATAAGAAGACTACTGATGTTGCAGATTAAATTTTCACTTTGCCTTTTTGCCAAGGGTGTTTACCATATTTGAAAGTTTTTGTGGTTAAGTTTTTAGGTTCTCCTATGTTTGAACCATATCACCTGTAAATGGGACACTTTGACTTATTCTCCTGTCTGTATCTCTCTCATTTTTTTTTCTTATTGTTTTAGTAAGGCTTCAACTCTATATTGAATGAGATCGGAAAGTAGGCACTCTTGTCCATGGCTCTAGTGAGTCTTCTCCACTGTGTATGATGTTGGCTGTAGGTTTGTGATGTCGAGACATGTTCTTTCCATGCTTCTTCAGAACGTTTATGATGGGGTGCTGGATTTTGTCAAAGCCTTTTCTGCTTCTGTTTAGGAGATTATTTAAATTCTGTCTCTGTGTTATGTTTGCATTTGTTGACATGCATTTGTTAAGCATCTCTGCAATGAAATGATGAACAGTCTTTTTGATGTGCTCTTAAATTCAGTTTGCAAGCATTTTACTGAGAATTTTTGCATCTATGTTCATCATAAAGATTATTATAAGTACATAGGGAAAATACTGATTTTTATGTTAAATTTGTATCTTGACACTTTTCTGAAAATATTTATTTGATCTAAGAGTTTTCTCCTGTGTTTTTAGATCTCATACATATATTTTTTCTCCTTCCTTCCTTTTCCCCTCCCTCCCTCCCTCCCTTCCTTTTTTCTTTCTTCTTATTTTCTGTTTGATGTTCTCAATGACTCTCATACCTAGGTGGGTACCTCATAATCTGAATTCAGAATATTTCTACTGTGATTTTATTGAAAATGTTTTCTATGCCTTTGGCATAAAAAAACTTCTCCTTGTATGCTCATTATTCATGAGTGTGTGTGTGTGTGTGTGTGTGTGTGTGTGTGTGTACGAATAGATCTCAAATGTTCTGTTGGTATCCTCGTATCAATTTACCTTTGCTGTTGTTTGTATGTTCCAATTGTTCTATCTTATGTTATTGATATTCTATCCTCTCCATAGTTCACTCTTTGACAAATCCTTCCACAGAAGTTTGTATTTGACTTGTCGAATTTTTTATTTCCACTATTTCAGTTCATTTGTTTTAGCATTTCTCTCTCTTTACTGACACCTGCTTCCGTATCCCACACTGGTGTCCCTGTTTCATTTAGCTCTTTGTATTTTTTTGTAATTCATTTGTACCCTTTGATTTCTTTGAATGTACTTAATAGTTGCTCTTTTGAATTCTTTGTCTGGGATTTCATCCAGCTCACTATCACTGGAAGACATTACTGTGGGGTTAGTAATTTGAGAGGAATCATCTTGCTCTTGTGTTTTGTGTCACTTGTTTTTGCACTGGGACTTGCACATCTGTGGTCAATTGTTGCTTGGATTTTTAAAAATCACCTTTATTCTTTCAGTGTAAGTTTTCAGCATTTAAGAAGGATGAGTTTGTAGGAAGGTTAAGCTGTAGTTTCATCTGCTGGACTGTGGTCAGGGTATCAGGCTCATTCTCTATTATGTCCTTGAAAGTAGAAATGGCACACAACCGACCTTAAACTCAACCATTTTAGGGGATAAAATACACAATTGTAAGTATGTGCTAAGATAATAGTTACTGTGAATATGAATGAAAAGGAAAAAATCAGAGTAAGATAAGTGATTTGTATTGGGTTGACAGAGAAAAAGTAGGGACAGTAAAGCGAATGGAAATGGGACAGTAGGGACAAAGATGGGAATGAGGCCATTTTGGGGATTAAGGTCAAATGAAATGAGAGAGGTAAAGAAATGCCATCAGATCATCTAAACAGGCACAGCTCACAGGAAGAGAGCCATAAAGACCTTACACACTAGACAAACCTACTGTCTTTGGAAATGCCTTCTAAAATAAAGTAAAAGGAGAAGGAACGGAGGAAAATAAAAAAGAAATAGAGAAAGGATGAGAACATAACAAGGCTCAGGCTGTTCCCTCAATAGACATTGAGTCTTACATAAAGGAGGACTGACTAGGAAAGGAGAGGGCTGGGTACAGGTATAGTGTCTGAATGGTCTTGCCTGATCGCTGGCTCCAGTATCAACTCTCGACATTGCTGCCCATGTCCCAGATGCCTGTCATACTCTGGATGTCCTTTTATAAGGTCAGGTCATAGATGCTGCTCCTATCAATGGGTTGCTCCTTCATGGACTGGTTCACAGATTCTTGTGAGTTCCCTTGGTGGGTCGGCAGAGGTTGGTCTGTGAATGTCCTTTGTACCTCTGGGCTATCCTTTGCAAGGTTGAGGTCAGCTGGTTTGATCATTAAGTGGTCCTTCAGAGATTCAGTCACACCTCTGGGGGATCCTCCAGAATACAGTTGCAAATGATGCTCCCACCCATGGGTAATACTTTCAGATGTAGGAATGCTCCTAGGAATTTGTGTCTGTATTATACCATTAATGCTGTCTGACCAGGTTTCCACTTGGCTGAATGCTATGGGGTTCTGATGCAAAGTGCCTTTCCTATAGACTAGAGGAACCCCGCTGGTTAAGTTTTAGAGTATGGCGCTGTGACACTTGTTTTGGGCCCACCAAAGGTTTGGGGCTTCCCCTCTGCTGGCTGATCAGAGGTCTTTTTAAGTCACAGGCTCCTCAACAGTAGTTCCATGAGTCCTCTCCTGGAGGCAGCAGTCCTGTGAGCTAGTGAAGCCTGGATATGGTGGGACATAGATCCATCTGTGAGTCTTCTAGTGTGGCTGTCACAGTTGCTACATTGTCTTCCCTTGATAGTAGCTTGAACATAGATCCTCTAAGAAAAGGCGGCTCCTATGGAGCAGGGGAAGATAGTTCCAGACTATGAACCTATGTGGGATGATGAGACTTTGGAAACCCAGATTTGTGATTTCAATCCATCCATGTGTTTTAGGAGTAAAGCCAATGACTGACACTTTGAAGAACAGGGGGTTAATCTTTCTTAGGTCCATTCAGCTCCTTGAATGTGCAAAAAAAGGCATGTCAGATTACTCGTTAAAGAAGATCTAAACTCAAGAAAGAAGTGATGGTGGCATGAGAAAGATAGCATGACAGAAACAGGAATACTCCTTTAGAAAACTGGTTTCAAAAGAGGAATATTTACTTAATGTTTTAGATAGCTCTTAGATATTTGTCCCAGGGAGAAAATTTACATTTAAGTACACAGTATGATTTTTTTTTAAACAGAAAAAAATGGCATTTGTCCTTCTTTATACCCTTACACACACACACACACACACACACACACACACACACACAGAGAGAGAGAGAGAGAGAGAGAGAGAGAGAGAGAGAGAGAGAGAGAGAGAGAGAGAGAGAGAGCCAAAAATAATATACTATGTAAGGCTGAAAATCTAAGTGGGAGAAAAACTTAATAATGATAGTTAAGTGGGCAAACATGTGCTCTGCCAAAAGTTTAGCAATGCTTTAATCATCTGGGTGAGTTTTTCAGGCAGACCCAGTGCAGAGTTCTGTAGTTTATAAGAAATAGAGTTCATGTTTTGCTGGAGCCAGGGTGCCAGACACTGTGGGCGATGGAAAGGGAGAACTGGAAGCGATAGAACAGAAACTGTCTCCACCGGGACAACTAAAGAAACCATGAGTGGACACAGTAGGCAGGGAGGCTCACACCATGAGGCCTCAGTTTCAAGAACAGGAAGAGAGAATTACAGGAAAGGCATTTACCCAGCCTGCTGCCTCCTCGCTGTTCCCAGGGAAGAATTCTCAACAGAGATTTCCAGCTCTCCCCACCAGCCTGGACACCTATCTACCAGTGCTGGCTCTGTCCAGCCGGTTTCACACACAAGCAGTGAGAAAGACTATATATAGTGAGAGAGAGGGGGGATATCAGAGAAGCTAGGGAAACCTCTAGGGTGTGAGGGGACTGGGGCCTTCTTAAGTTATTGTACCCCCAGAAAAATGGAGCAGATCCTGTACAGAAGAGAGGCAAAGACTATGACCCACAGGAGAGTGCTGAAGGCCGGCCGATCTGGACCTCCCTCAACCTGCGGGAGAAATGGGGTCCTAGTCAGATCGACAAGGTGTAGGCGAAGAAATGATGGCGGAGACAACACATGAAGTATAGGATCTGAATGTATTTCTTAAAAATGGCATCAGACTTTTACAGTCATTGCAAAAGAGAAATGATAAATCTGGCAGCTTAGTAATTAAGGTACAGTTGAGGCCACCTGAAACACACTGAGTCTAAAGCAGCCACCTTTCTGGATAGGCGCTGCATCCCCCAGGCCCAAGCACTCTGGGCCCGGGGGACGGGGGACTGTGGACTGTATGAATCTAGTGCGAGTCCAAAAGAGTCCGAGTTCAAGAGAGGGTCCCAGTCTAAGAGCGAGTCCAAATCCAAGAGAGAGCACAAAGTGAGAAGCAGGCTTATATGGTATACAGGAAACAAGGCGAATGACAAGAGTCACATAGATGGGCGGGGGTTACAGCAAGGGGCGCAAGACTGAAGTCGAGTAGGCAAGTGACTGCTGCACAAGGTCACTGGTAGGTAGCCAGGTGTGAAGCAGGAGGAAGAGCAGTTGAGCCTTCCCTGCTGGGGCTATTTTGGTATTCCTATGCTAATTCTCTGCTTCTGCTGGAGGCAAGACTAGGAGAATCCGATCTAGCATTTCCTGCTAATTCTCTGGGTCTCGCTGGAGGGAAGCCCTTGGATTATTCTCTAGTAAGTAAAACAGTTCTGACTATTGTGGGGCTGCCCTAAGGAATGAGGAATGAGCCTGACCTCTGTTGTTAACTCTGAGGACAAAACCTGTCTGACAGGGCAGGTTCCTTGAGAGAATATTCCAAGCTAAAGGCATTTAGGAATTGAATTAGGATATATCGGAATCATCGTGCTGGCCAGGAAACAAGCCCAATCTTAGCCATTAATGAATCATTTCTTAGGGTACCTTTATGCCTAAATATGAGGGCGTGTTGACAATCGGAAAGACTAATCTGGAACACATCTGAGTTAGGGGATGCCAGCGACTATCTTGAATACCCAGGAGGCACAGGGTCCCTTTTGGGTCCTTAATGTCTCTTGTCCTTGATCAGGTTTTTACACCCGATACTGCAGACGTGACTGGTGTAGACGAGTGTGCATGGCAGGATAGCCCTGATCCAAGCCCTTCTTAGCAGGCTAGTACTATGGGGTCCCTTCCGGGGTCCGACCCTAACTCAGCTATTGCTATAGCACAAACTGTAGCTCAAATAAAGAAATGACAGACCTTCCTATGCCCCCTGAACAGTTCCCACTTGGCTCTTTGGCTCAGAGTCTGAGGCCTGAGCAGGCCTGAGCCCAACAACCCCAGGTATCATCCAGCTAAGGAGCTGCATCAGGATGTGAGTTTTGTGTCTGAAAGCAGGAGACCTCAGCCAATCTCCTTTGCAGCTCCCAGCCACTCTATGGCAGTGACTCTCAACCTTCTTAGCGCTGTGACCCTTTAACACAGTTCCTCATGGTGTCATGACTCCCAACCACAAAATTATTTTTGTTGCTAGTTCATAAATGTAATTTTGCTACTGTTATGAATTGTAATGTAAATATCCGATATGCAAGGTGTCTGATATGTGATCCCTGTGGAAAGGTTGTTTGACCCCAAGGAGTGGTGACCCACAGGTTGAGAAACACTGATTCCTCTTTCGGAGCTACAGGAAAAGTGAATGGAGCCTTCTTTAACTCCCTGACTCCTGTGGGGGCTCCTGTCCGCTGGGGCAGACTGCAGCCGGAGCTGTTTGGGAGCAGCTGAAATGCTTTACCTGTGTGCTTCAGAGATACTGGGGCCACGGGAACCTGAGTAGATCAGGGGGCTGAGGGTAATTACCTAGTCAGAGATCAGATGAAAATCCACCTGTCACTGCTAACATCAGATGAGGCTTTGTAGTGACTGTACAGACCCCAGAAGTGAGGTGGGACATGATCTCCTGGTGGAGGTGGCCCTCAGGGTGCAGGCAGTGCCTTGTGATCTCCAAATGCACTGCAAAGGGGAGGAATGGACTCATTTCTCACACCTTCTCTCCACCCCCCTTCTATTCTGACTGTGGCCTATAGAAAGATACTGAGTACCACAGACCCAGGCAGGAGTCTCTCCATAGCCATTTCTAGATCTGTCGCCTTCAGCTTAGCATTAAAAGGTCATCATCTCAGACCTATGTCAGTGGCATGTGAACGAGAGGTCCCTACATGTTAATTTTCTGCTCTTTTGGTCAAATGCCAGGTTGCATTTTCCTACCTTCTTAAGGTACTAGAACTGTTAAGAATCATGGGGCAGAGCACATGGATCACTGCTGCAGGAAGTCATTGTATTGCCTGTTGGTTGGTTTTTTTTGTTTGTTTTGTTTTTGCCCCTCGTCCCCCAATTCATTTGAACAAATGGTGGCATCTAAAGACTAGGTTCAGATGAACCTAGAGATCCCCCCATCCCATAAGTACATGCTTATGAACATAAGCAGCAGGGATAGGATGGAGCCTCAGCTCTGTACCACTGGGTTGCCCTAACTGCTCGTGTCAGTGAATATGATAGAATGTCCATGTTGGGAGAGCGAATGCAGGATATGATGTTTCAGTATAGTACACAGGCTTGCCTGAAACCTGAGGTTTTTCTGCCTCAACCTTCCGAGTACTGGATATATAGGTGTGTTCCACCAATGCCTGAAAGCTCCTGAGAGAGTCGGCCCTGTCTTCACAAAACATACGTTTCACCCAGGAAAACCATGAAGGTGTCGTTTGCCTACAATTAGACTCTTCCTATCAGTCCTTTTTAGTGGATGGGCCCCTGGCATTAGGATGTGGACCTGAACCCACTCAGTGTATGCACCAAATGGAGCAGGCCTATGTCATCACAGACCATCCCAAGCCAGGGTCTGTGGCTTGGCTTCAGTCCCTTTCAAATGCATTGTAAACTGTGTGCCTGCGGGAGATTTTAGCGGAATGGGGTATAATGCTTACTTCGCTCCAAAACCTCCAGATTTTTAAGAGCAAGTAGATGAGGAGTTAATGAATTCTGGGGTAGATGGAGTTTGGTCAACAGTGCTTAAAAACAGAAAGATAATCATTGCCAATTGTCTCTGTGACAGCCTGTGGGAAACCAATTCTAGTCACTCGATTAACATTACTGTTACTTTCCCTGGAGTGCCTGGCCACAGATCCTCCCTCGTTCCTGCCTTCCCTGGCCAACTGGTGTTTTCTTCCAAATGTCTTCAGGTGCCACTCAGATTTGGGAAGGTGGCCAGTGCCAGGATTTGGGACTATACATGCCAGCTCCAAGCCTCCAAAGGGTCGTCCTGGAAGGGTAGGTAGCCTGAGTCTCCAAACTTCCCCTCCCCATGCCCCTTGGTAGATTTTTGCTGATTTTTGTTCATATTTTATTTTATCTGGTACCACAGTCCTAAAAAGGATTTGAAATATCTGGTTTGGGGCCATCAAACAAGGTCGTGAATACTTTGTGTGAGGTACAAATGTCACTTCACTAAAATGGTCTAGCAAGGCCCAAGATGCTCAAGAACTGGTTAGAATTGAGTCATCTCATTTACTTGAGTGAATCCAGAGACCAAAATGAGGCATGTTCCCAGTTACTTTATCGATAGCAGCCCTCAGCAGGCAAATGGGTCTGTTCTCTGCCTCGAAAACAGTATTCCTCTCCAGAACTAACACTTTGGTTGGACAATTGGGATGATTCCTTTGGGAATTAGTGGCCTTCCGGCTACCAAAAAAGGTACCAAGGTTACTTTTTTTGTCAATGGTAAGATCTAGGCCATATTGATTAGTGGTGGTTGGGACCGTTGTATCACTGTGATTTGTTAAATTCCAAATTGTTACAGTCTTGCAGAAATGACTGGATAATACATTTCAATTTTTGACTCTCTTCTGGTTTGTTAAGATGCTTGTACCAGAGTAAAACCAGGGAAGACGCCAGTAGAGGGCTTGCAGAGAGGGTGCAGCAGATCCCTGGCAGGGGTGCTTGTCTACTCAGGCTGAACATAGCTAGAGAAGGGCATGTGGTTTTCCTCACCGAAGCCTGCCTTCTCTAGCGTCTGGGGAGGTAAGCCGGTGTTGGCTTTGGGAGGGAAGCCCCTGCCAGCCTCTTCCTCTGGATGTGAGAATGTTCATGAGCTTTGTTCAGGGCTCCCCCTGAGATCCTGATCTGTGAACTGTGCCACCCACTGTAGGTTCACATGCAGGTCTGCTGGAAACCTCCCTGTGGCTCTTAGGTTCAAGGTCATCATAGCTACGCGCCCCCTGAGAGAAGAGGAACTCTGGGTGGCCCTGGTCAATCTCACTCTCCTTCTATGTCTGAACAGCAGGCCAACAGTTCTCAACCTTTAGTCTTGGTCTTTGACCATCAGAAAACACAGCTATTTACATTATGATTCATAACTAGCAAAATTACAGTTTTGAAGTAGCAATGAAAATAATTTTATGGTCGGGGATTACCACAACATGAGGAACTGTATTAAAGGGTTGCAGCATTAGGAAGGTTGAGAACCATTAACCTAGAGGAACAAGAGAAGCAAACAGCACTGCAGCCACATGATGCTGGCTTTTAGACGGAAGCACCTCTGACCTGCAGTTCTAATGGAGCTGTACCTGCCCTGGGTTTGGGAGCCGAACTAGAGGAGATGCCAAAGAGTCAGGAGGAGGGCCTAGAGCCTAGGGCCGGGGTGTAAGCAACATCTGAGCAGAAGGAAGCCCTCAGTGGATCTGGAGTCAGCCTGAAGTGCTAGATATCCTCAAGAGAACTTCGTGCATAGTGGATGAAAATCTTCCATAGATAGGGTTGTAGAAAAAACTAACAGCATGAACATCTTAAATACCTATCAGTTCATTGAGTAAAACTATTGAGTTTCTAACTGGATCATCATACCCATTGAGTTAGCTCTTATAGACCAATAGTCAATGGATAAGCAAGAAGGTGGATGGCCAGAACAACTGTGTGAGAGACTCAGAATCCCCTGGCCTTTCAGGGGCAGAACCAGAGCTGGACCCAAGGTGATTTCTCACACATTTGTCTCTTATTCCTTCAACCAGGATGGTCTAGGCTGCTCTGCCCATTCATTGTCCTGGGTCTGGTTGTACCACTTCTTTATCTCCAAACACAAAAAATTCTCTTTTATTTCCGTTAATTAATTTACTTTACATCCTGATCAAAGCTTCCCCTCCCTCCTCTCCTTCCAATTCCTTTCTCTCACTTCCCCTCTCTCTTTGCCCCTCCCTTTCTCCTCAGAGAAAGGAAGACCTATTCATAACAACCCTTCCCCCATCATATCAAGTTGTAGTTGGAATGGACAAATATTGTTCTATTGTGGCTAGACAAGGCCATCCAGTTAGGGGAAAGAGATCTAAGGGTAGACAACTGAGTCAGAGCCAGCCCCTTGCTCCTGCTGTTAGAGGTTCCACATGGTTCACTCTCTGTGAGGCCCTACATGTCCAGGTTAGTTGATTCTGTAGGTTTTCTTGAAACATAGAAAATTCAATGCCTTGAATGTAAACTATTTCTCTAGGGCATTTAGAATACTGGTATCTTTATTTTCAGTTGCTATAACAGAATACCACAGACTGGGTGATTTTATAAATAAAATAAATTTTTTTTTCTGAAGCCCTAGAAATTAGGAAGCCCAAGATCAAGATACCAGCATCTGGTAAGGGATTTCTTGCTACCCCATCTCATGGCAGAAGGAAATATGGTGGAAAACAAAAATAACAACTTACTCTACTAATAACCAGCTCTGTTATAACAACAGTTCTACTCCAGCAGAAGAGCCTCATGACCTGAACGCTATCAGTTCATTGAGTAAAACTGTTGAGTGGTGTAGTCATAGAGGCTGGTCCATTTCAACCTGAGTTTTGGAGAAGGATGTCCTCTCTATGGGCTTCCCTTTAGACTTTGGAGAATCTCAAGGATGGGTTCACTGGGCCCCCTTCCTGACTGTATCATTCATGGTCATCTCTTGCTGAGGATTTCCTCAACTTTCATCATTAAGGATTGCTGAGAAAGTCACACCCTTAGCTTTCATCAGTCAGCCCCTCAATATGGGCTAAGAGCCAGCTTAGGAAATAGAGACCTAGGTTCAGGCCAGTAAGCCCAGGCCAGTCTGCCCTACACCCTCACATACATCCCTCCATACCCGTCACCCTGCATGGCCTTGGAGACATGCAGTGAAGCCATTCCTCGATGAGGAGACAACAGCCTTTCTGAAGACCACGGAGAAAAGCCATGTGTTACTCAGGAAAAAGGAATTTCCTCAGTGCTGAAGCAGAGGAGGAAGAGAAAGAAGCTGGAAGCGACTCGGCAGGGATGGTCCATGTCACAGGGTGGCATCTCACGTTTATCATCTATCGGTCACCGTTTCTCAGAGGGAGTCCCTGCCCTCAAGAAGAGGTAGAGAGCCACCTTTCTAGTCTTTGGTCCCCTTGGAGCTGTGCAGCCACGGTGCATAATCAGGCATGAGCTCCAGGCACCTTGAAAAGAAGGATTGCAGGGCCTGTGCAAAAGAAGACCACTCTTGTTTTGTAGTTTCTCAGTAGCTTATCTCCGATGACAGTTTTTGTGGATGAATTTAAAAAGGAACCAAAAGTAACAAGAACAAGAACAACAACAGAAATAACTCTTTCTGTTCAGTACTTGTCTAGAATAAAGAAACTTCGAAGCCTTGTAGGGTAAACAGCAGCTCTGTGGGGGCTTATCGAATAAGAACCTCATTTGAATGGAGTCTTTTAAATAATGGCTTCACTAGAGTTCTGACCACGTACTAGGTAATGCTAAGCACTTTACCTGACCTTATAACACTCAACTCTCACAGAACCTTCTAGGGCAGGTACTGTCACCATGGCTATTTTAGAGGTGAGGGGCTGGCTGGAGGAAGTGGTTCTCTCCCTGGGTAACGTAGGTAAAACGGTAGCATGAGACTCAAACATGAGTTTGTATGATTCCAGCATCCATACCCTTCATGTCTGCCCACTAGTCTCTCATGTCAACAGTGGCTTGAGGCCTCAAAGATATGGTGGTTTCAGATAGACATCCAACAAGCAGGTCTTCACAACTGGTAGAACACAAAGAAATGGAGGTGGGAGAGGGAGCTTCCAGGCGGGGTGATATGGCAACAAGAAGCGGATATAATGGACTTGATGGGTGGGAAGTGACGAGGACTGGCCAGTATCAAGCAGCATTCCTCAGCAGGAACCGTGGATGGCAATCAGTGTGTGGGATTGTCTTGGGCCCCAGAGGGCAACTCTCACACCTGGACCCTGCCACCCAATGCCAGTTGCCACCTCCACCCTTGTATCAACTCAATGCTTGCACGCATTCCCAAATACCTGCTTGGACACCCCAGGCTCAGAACCAGAAGAGAAAATGAGCATTGAGAGTCCAGTTGGACTGTTATTGGGATTACATGAAAAAAGGCCTTGAAAACTAGACCAACGAGTCTGGCCTTGAAACCAGAAATAATGAGAAGCCACTGAAGGTTGATGAGCAAGGAAGAGTGTGTGGTGGAGAGGGCAAGAAAAAGGGAGAGCCCAGATACTGCAAACTCTCAAGGTGGCTGAGAATCCCTGTGAGTCATCTACTGTTTATCTGCTGTGGTCAGTCTTGTGTTCATGGGAGAAATAACCCAGTATCACCAGCAGCAGAACTGGTATTAACACAGAAGGGGATGGAGTTCCCTTACCACACTCTAAAGGAACAAGGGGGCTCTGCTCAGGTCATAGAATTAATCCGTTTTCTGTTGCTGTAGTAAAGAGACTTGAGTCCGGGTGGTATATAAAGAAAAGAAGTTTATTTGGTTCATTTTGAAGGATGAATGTCCAAACAGCATAGGGTCAGCTCTGGCCAGGGCCTGTCTGGCTTTATTACAACAGGACAGATGACATCATGGTGGGAGCTCATAAGAGAGGAAGAGGACACATGGCAACATAAATGGATAGATAGATAGATAGATAGATAGATAGATAGATAGATAGATAGATAGATAGATAAAAAGGAAATCAGTTCTAGAGACTGAAAAGGAATTGAGGACAGAGGATAACTACATTAACCCTTCCCGAAAGCATGCTTGCAAAGATCTAAGACCTTCCCGCTAGGCCCCAAGTCTGAATTGTCTAATGATCTGTTAACATCCTCATACCGAAGAGAAGCAAGCTCTCAGCATATGTGTCCCTGGGGAACACACTTAAACCATATGCCCACCTTAGCAGTGGGACATTGAGACCACCTGTGCAAAAGGTTGAATCCTCTGGCTATCACTAACAGGAAGGAAGGGGGTCGGGAAACAGGGGTAAAAATGACTCAGAGCCTTGCCAACAATTATTTCCTTTGTTTTCCAGTCTAGTTTGTTTAAGCTGTCCCTGAGCCGCCTCCTCTTTATCCAAGAGGTCATTAAACTTTGTCTTGTAAACTTCATTGCAGGACTAACTTGCAAACAGGGAACAGACCGTACCAATCCTTGAGCCAGACATCTCAAGGAGCTTTGTCCCTACTCATAGCTCTGTGAGGCCTTAGCTGTGTTGTTGTGGTATGTTTAGGCAAAGAAAAGTACAGTCTTGTGGGGATAGAGAAGGAGGCCCT
Source organism: Montemys delectorum (assembly GCA_019843815.1). Taxonomy (NCBI): domain Eukaryota; kingdom Metazoa; phylum Chordata; class Mammalia; order Rodentia; family Muridae; genus Montemys; species Montemys delectorum. The sequence continues at coordinate 30,310 of JADRCD010216133.1, forward strand.
TCGAGTGCCACCTGTGTCTGTCTGGGACAGACTAGAGGAGTCTGTGTCTGTATGGGTCTCAGATGAGGATAGCTCTACTGAGGACAACTTGGGCATCACTCTTTGGCCTGAAAAAAAAATTTGCTGCAACTGCTTGCATCCCAGTGATCAGACAGCCTCAAGAATGATATGTAGCTTTGTTTATAAGGAAGAAAAGCCAACCCTTGAGAAAATTCCCAGAACAATGATTGTAATTCATGACAAGACAGAGTATGTGAGGTTTTTCTGGCGCCTTAGCTTGTGTTGTTGATATAGGACCGTGTGGGATTTTCTTTCTCATGCTCTGAGGAAATTACACATTTTTATCAAAATACTGACTTGAAAGAAAGGAAGGAAGAGAGAGAGAAACAAAGAAAGGAAGGAAGAAAGAGAAAGAAAGAAGGAAGGAAAATGAAAGAAAGAAAGAAAGAAAGAAAGAAAGAAAGAAAGAAAGAAAGAA
>JADRCD010216133.1:30797-45882 GCA_019843815.1 Montemys delectorum
GAAAGAAAGAAAGAAAGAAAGAAAGAAAGAAAGAAAGAAAGAAAGAAAGAAAAAGAGGAAAGTTAGTTCATGGCTCTTTGGGGAAGACTGGAAAGATTCTAATTCAAGAGCACCCTCCACGCCCTGTCGGCTGGGCTTCAGGTTATTGCCTCGCACCCCCTCCCGCCTTGGAGTTGGGACTGATCCTGAAATGCCTTATCACATTGGCATTGGATTTACACTCCAGGGAGGGGTGGGGTAGATCTTGTTTAATACAATTTTTAAATTTCTTATGTCTTTCTAACACCCACGATGACATGACAGCAGAAGAAATCTTGTTACGGATTTATTAAGGAGCATTGTCCCTGGATATATTCCAAGCTCCCGCCAGTTCTAAAAAGGTTTGGCCAAAAATATTTGGTTCCTTCAAATATTGACATTGTCACAGTCTGCCCCTCTCCTCTGACTCTTACTAATTCATGTTGGACTTTTCCATTTAGACTCTGGCCTCCATAGCTCCTCATCTCTGGTACACTGGATTATGTTTTAAGGATATTTATTTGCTTGGGTGACAGATGAGGAGACTTCAAGATTTTCACTCGCAGCCGTCCCCACCTTTTAGATTTATTTATTTATTTATTTATTTATTTATTTATTTATTTATTTTAGGTATTTTCTTTATTTACATGTCAATTTCACTTTTCCCAGTTTCCCCTCCAAAAAACAAACAAACAAACAAACACAACAAGAACAAACTCCTGTTGCCTACCCCATCCCCATGCCTGCCACCCCACCCTCTCCTACTTATTGGCCCTGGCATTCCCCTACACTGGGGCACAGAACCTTCACAGGGCTGAGGGCCTCTCCTCCCATTGATGATCAGCTTTGCAATCCTCTACTATACACATGCTGCGAAAACAATCAGTCCCACCATGTATAGTCCTTGGTTGGCGTTTGGGTCCCTGGGAGCTCTGAGGGTACTAGTTAGTTCATATTGTTGTTCATCCTAAGGGGCTGCAAACCCTCCAGCTCCATAGAACCTTTCTCTAACTCCTTCATTGGGGACGGTGTACTCAGTTCAATGGATGACTATGAGCCTCTACATCTGTATTAGTCAGGTATTGTCAGAGCCTCTCAGGAGATAGCTATATTTAGGTTGACTTGTCCTTCCTTCAGTCTCTGCTCCATAGTTAATCTCTGCAACTCCTTCCATGGATATTTGATTCCCTCTTTTAAGAAGGAATGAAATGTCCACCTTTTGGTCTTCCTTCTTCTTCAGTTTCTTGTGGTTTGTGGGTTGTTCTTCCTGTATTCTGAACTTCTGGGCTAATAACCACTTATCAGAGAATGTATACCATGTGTGTTCTTTTGTGATTACATTGTTGCTGTCTTCAAACACACCACTAGAGGTCATGAGATCCCATTACAGATGGTTGTGAGCCACCTTGTGGTTGCTGAGAATTGAACTCTGGAAGAGCCGCCAGTGCTTTTAACCCCTGAGCCATCTCTCCAGCCTTGTTTTGTTTTCTTGCACTTTGGTTTTTATCTCTGCTCCATTCTGTATGCTTTTATGGACCTGTCTTTCCATTCCCCAACTTTTTCTTTGACTTCGTCTTGCCTTTTGAAAAACTTGTTGACAGAGTTACAAACTTTGATCATGATGCTTATTTCCTGGCAATTCCATTTGATTCTATCAAGTTTTCCATGTTGCTTTAATAGTTTACTATTCTCAGAAGATATTCTTTTTTTTTTTTTTTTTTAAAAAAAGCTTCAAATACCATTTCTAATTCTGTGTGGGAGCATGGCTCAGTGGTACAGCTCTTCTCTGCAGAGGTCTGCTGGAGCAGTTTCTGTTAAGTTCCTGATTTGGGTGGGAGATGATGACTACTCACTCAGACTCAGGGCATCATTCCCTAGGCTTGTGTTAGTCACTCAGTCATCACTGTAGGGGTGAAAAAGTACTGGAACGAACAACTGACGAGATGAAGGCTTTATTTGTGCTCATAGTTTCAGAGATTACAGTCTAGTTGGTTGGTTTCATTTTTTTTCTGGGACTTGCTCACTTCATGGCTGCCAAGAGGGAGTTGAGGCAGAGAGAAAATGAGTAATACATCCAGTACTATCCAACGACCCATGTATGAATTAATCTACAGATTAGATCAGAGTTCTTATCTTCCACTTACCTCACAAGTGTTGGAAGCTAAGGACCAAGCTTTCACAGCATGAACGTTCTTGAAGAGAGTTTATATCCAAACTTTAACAAGGCTCACAATGTGAGGTTGGACAGTCAGTCACTCGTTGTACATCTCACTTTGAACTTTTGCCCACTCTCTTCCTATTAGAGACCAAAATGCTAATCTGTTGGATGATTAAGTGTCCTCAAAAGCAACTTGAGTACTGATCTAACTTCTCAGGTAAGGTGGTGGGTTCCCTCTTTCTCCTGCATTTTTGGCTTACTGGATCCTTGAGGTAAATTATTATTGATGGGCTGGTCTTCTGAGGTTTTTGTTGTTCATCTGTTTTTGTTTTCTATCTGAAGAGAAATCTAATAAATTCAACCTTCAGACAGCCTTGGGGTAACTTTTGTCTTATCTGTCATTGTTAACTGTCTGTAAACCAAGAGCTACCCCATATGATATAGCTGCTAAAATCCAGAGACAGTCTGTCCTTAGCTTTCCCTGCTGCTCATGACTCTGGACCCTCCCCCACATCATCTTGGGTGACCGAAGTCTCTCTTTTGCTCTCTGAGGATAATCATTTGTGCTTCTTTTTTCACTGGAATACCTTTCCAACAAGTGCGGAGAATAACCTTCTCTTCTCATCATTTCTTTTACAGAATGCAAAAGGAATAAACCAGGAAAGAGAAAGGCTATGAGGGATAGGAACTAAGTAAACAAGAAGACACAACCCAGGGGCACAGGGATGTTTCTAATGATTTCCATGAACAGAAGCATAGGATAACAGCCCTGTTGCCTCCCAGAATAGCAGGTTCCATTAGAAGTGAGAAGATACATGGCCACAGGAAAGGGACCTCCAAAAAACAAAACAAAACAGAACCAAAAGCAAACAGCAACAAACCCCCAAAACAAAGAAAACCTGTTTGATAACCTGTGCTTAAACTCTTTGAGCATGTACTATTCTCAGAGATACTGATGAATAAGCAAGCAAGACAATAAATAACACGGACATATATTTACTCACAGACAGAACAAGGCAAACAAAAAGATTACAGCCATTCTCAATTCCAGCAAAAAGAAAATCTACATAGCAAATGAAAGACGTTTAGTCATCACGTAGATGATTTGGCTACAGACACTGGTTATGACACAGGCATGACTAAGTGATTATAAAAATTGTTTTAACATGATAAAACCATGTTAAGGGAAATAGAATATGCACAAGGGTGAGGGACAGTATAAGAAAACTAAATTCTTATTGTAGGAGGTCAGTGCACAATGTTTAAACTTAAAATTAGAAAGAGTCAGTCTAAGCATGCAGCACAGGCACCGAGTGTTTGAGGGCTGGAGGTATAGCTCAGCGCTTAGAGTCCTTGCTGCCCAACTCTGAGGATCTGAGATACAACAGTGTGGGTGTGGTCTGCACACCTATAAGCCTGGTGCTGCTGGGATGGAGACAGGAGGATGGTCAGGGCTTGCTGGTCACCAGCTTCACTGAAAAGCATGAGCGCTAAGATCAGGGACAGAGTACTTCAAAGGAGTAAGTTGAAGAGTCATAAAGGAGAATGCCATCCTCCTCCTCTAGCCTCTGCATACACACATAGGAGTACACCCATGCACACTCACACACATGTGCATACAACACACACATTTACCACACTCTCTCTCACATGCATGTAAAAAGTTTAGCATCGTGAAACAAATGGTCAGAAGAAATGGTCAACAGAGGTCAAAGTGGCTACAGCTGAGGATTCTGCCTCAGAAGTGAACGTGGCGAAAATCAGGAGTGTCTGGCTCAGAGCTCAGTGGCAGAACACGTGCCTTGCAGGTACAGGCTATGGGCTCGGTCCTCAGTTAAAAACAAATGAACACAGCAAAGATCTGCTGTTATCAATTATGTCTTTTAGTATTTTTTGTTTTTAAAGCTTTGCTTTTATTATTAAGATAAAATTAAACTTAAGAATAGAAAATATCTGAAATAAACACAAAATTATCTTGTTATTCAGTTGTCATGGTTGATTTCATATCTTGAAAGCTTCCAAAACTGAATGCTAATTAGTATTGATCAAGAAATTTTAGCACACTTGCTAGACACAAGGTAAGTACACAAAAAAAAAGAAGAAAAAAAGAAATGCCTTTCTTTATACTAACAAAACTTAGAAATGAAAACAGAAAGGTTGTACTTGCTCATGTCATTAAAGATAATTCTACAATATTTATAGGCATAAACCCAGCAAAAATTATATAGTACCCATTAGAGAAAATTAAATAAGATTATTAAAAGAAATTGAACTGAAGAGACATATAAAAACAAATCCATGGGCTCAAGAGATGGGCTTATTTAATAAATTAAAATTGTATAAAGACAAAAGTGAAGTCAATTCTAAATGTAATTCCAATGCCCTATGTTGAACCAAATATCTTTTAATGGTAGTATAAAATAATAAAGTCTGAGGCTAGCCCAGAGCACTTGGAAAACAATGATGTTAGGGGAGTGAAGTGGTTTGCCCCAGTCAATATTCCAAACTTCTTTAAGATTGTTTTAACAAAACATCTGCCCAGGAAAATGGCGTTGACATAGAAACCTTCCCAGGTCAGTGCCACAGGGTGAGGCCGGAGGTACTAATGTTTCCTTCATCATCTCTGGCTTGTCTCACCTGTCATGGACATGTATTACTTCATAATTAAAAATAATAAAAACAATTGACAGTCTAGTGAAGTTCTAATTTGTATGTATTTAAACATCTTCTTAGAAAAACTTTTTGTTGTTGTTCAGTCTTGTTTCCTTTCTTGTTCATGACTTTCTTTCATTTTAAATAGAAAGGTATTCTGTGAAGCATCCATAACCAAGTTTGCTTCCAGGACCCAGTGCTTGCTCCCTCCCCAGAGAACACTCAGAATATACCCTCCCACTGCTGGTTAAACCTTCAGTTTATGGCTTCAGATTACAGGATTTTTTTTATGACCTCACACTTCAGGGCAAAGGAAAGAGTATATGGATTTAAGAATTTGCCTTTAAAAAAAGTTTTAAGTGGAGTTATCTCTACCTACTGCTCTCCAGCTTGAGAAACTCCTATTCTTAATAGCAGTTTCTTAAAATCAAAGACAACACAAATAGCAAAGGTTTAAAAGTTCTTCCTTGAAGATCTTATCTCCCTGCCGCACCTATGATCTCATTTCTCCTACAAGAACACTAGTTTGCTGAAGATCGTTCAGATTTTTGTTTTGTGATACGCGGTTTCATTTCCGGCACCTGCAGGAATGAGTTGTAATGCCTGCGTTGCTCTCAGGCTCTGTTTCCCAGATCCCCGACCCCAATCCCAAGTCTGTTTCTAGCAGAGAGCCACTCACTTCATAGTAGGCACTCTTCATCATTGTTTATCTTGCCAATTTCATCCTAACAAGCACATTGCCCAGTTGACCTCTGACTAGCAACGACAAAATTGTTTCAAAATGCCTTTTGCTTAGTAATTCTAAAGTTGTCTTTTACTATTTTTTATAATTTTATTATAATTTGTGACTTGGAATTGCCCATTCTACTCATTACTAATACTTTTCTCCCTAAGTATTGCTCATTATAAAATTTTACAAATGATATCTAGTATATCAAATTCTCATATATGGTATCAAATCTGTGTTGTTTCATAGCTACTTCACTTGGCATCTTCCTTAGAAAGACTCTGCACATAAAGTGTGACGGTATGGCCAACATAGTTTATTGTATTTTCATAATTTATCTGTCTAAGTGTGATTGTTTCATTCATTTGCATTTTATTTCTTGCATATAAGGATGCATTAGAGAGCTAAGTCCATTTTTTAAATACTTGTTAAGAGCCCAACCCACATTTACTGATCACCTGAGTCTATCTCTGAACCAATTGTCTGTCATATGCTAGACTCATAAGTAATTGTGACTCTGTTTAAAGATTTTCTGTGCTTTTCTTCCCATTTGTCTGTTTGGGTGTCAATAATACCCTGCTTTGATTATCATATCTTTATAAAAACATTTGATACTAAGTCAACAGTCTTTCATTTTCAAACATATCTCATATTATGTCAGATACATTTTAAAGAGAGTCTATTTCAAATACCGTAGGAATCCTTAAGAACTTAGTTTACCCTAGCTTTCCATTACATTGTGCATCATTTGGGGAAGAAGAGTCCTCATTATAATAATGGACGTCTCAATTCAGAAACATGAAGCTATTTGGGCTTTATAGAACAGCCTCCAGCAGGGCTGGAGCGATGGCTTTGCGGTTAAGAATATTTGCTGCTCTTACACAAGACCCAGTGAATATTCCTAGAGGCTCACTACTGTCAGTGACTCCAGTCCCACAGGTTTCCACAGCCTCTGCTGGCCTTCTTGGTGGAAAAACATAAATTCAGGCAAATCAAAGTAGATACACACAGCAAATAGAAATAAACTTTTTTTTCTTCCAGGACCCAGTGCTTTTTCTTTTTTCTTTCTGTTGAGACAGGGTTTCTCTGTATAACTTTGGCTGTCCTGGAACTCACTCTGTAGACCAGGCTGGCCTTGAACTCAGAAATCTGCCTGCCTCTGCCTCCCAAGTGCTGGGATTAAAGTCATGCGCCACCACTGCCCAGCTTTGTTTTTGTTTTTCAAGACAAGGTTTCTCTGTGTAGCCCTAGCTGACCCCAGAACTCACTCTGTAAACCAGGCTGGCCTTGAACGCTGCCTCTGAGATACACCTTTCTCTGTCTCCTGAGTGCTGTGATTAAAAGCATGTACCACCACTGCCCACCTTAAACAATTTAAAAAAAAACCAGACTCTAAATACATTTTATTTTTCATCAAGAATTAAAATTTTTATTCCTATTACATTTATTACTTTATTGTTTCTTTGAACCGTATTTCCCCCTTATTATTATTATAGCTCTAAAGACATATTTTTTTTATTGTGTATGTGTAAGAATGCCTGCATGAGCTATGTGCACAGTTTTCAGGTCACCCAGAGGCTAAAGAACATCAGATCCCTGCACCTGGAGTGCTAGAACTGAACCCTGGTCCTCTGCAAGAGCAGTCAGTGCTCTTAACTACTGAGCCATCTCTCCAGCCCTCATCGCAGTTCTAAATGGGAATTGTTAGTTTAAAGGAAGTCCTTGTCTCTCTGTTTGGTTGGTTAGGGAGGTTGAGGAAGTGGTAAACTAAGAATTATTTCATCACTGTTTTATGTAAGTCTTAGACCTCATCTACATCACCATGCTTTTACAAAACAGGGTGAGTCATTTTAAAAGCCTTGAGTTTTCCTTATTGTTTCATTGTTCACAGATTAATTCAGTGACTCATAACTGGAGATCAGATGAATATGCCTTCCTGGGAAGGATATCAACATACTTTAAAGACTTTAATGTAATGAGAGGCATCCCATACATGCAAAAATATGTACATAGTGTTAGACAATGCATTGTTTTGTTTTTTGTTTTTTTTTGTTTTTGTTTTTGTTTTATAGAATAAGCAAGGATACAAGGGCTCTTATGTACCCACAACTCAGCTTAATAAATTGAACATCATTAAATCTTTGAGGATGATTAGAGGTCTTTTTTATCTTATTTTCTTCTTTCTCTTGCAGAACTAAGTCATAGGTAGAACTGCTTATCATCATTTGTATATCAAGTCGGCAATCTACCTACTTATGGAGCACACGCTCACACATCTTGCATCTCCATTTCCATCTCAAGCCTTCTCAATGACAATTTTTACCATAAGGATCCCCAGTTACCCTGGGAATGTGTGGAGTACGCCCGAGTTTATGGGCTTGAAAATCATTGACCCTTATTTCTAATACTTTTGAAATTTATCTGATATTGCAAAGAACTGGTGTGTGTGTGTGTGTGTGTGTGTGTGTGTGTGTGTATTTGTGTGTATAGGACCATTTTCTTTATCCATGCATCTACAGCTTGCTACCTAATCGGCTCCCATATCTTAGCTATTGTGAATAATGCAATAGCAAATGTGGAAGTGCCAGTATCTCTCATGTTTCTTTTGAAAGCTTTTCTGAAGATATCTATGTTCAGAAAATGTTCAGATAGACTATGTGGTTAATGGAGTCAGGCAGGGTCAAGTGGAAATAAGTAAAAGATCTTTCAAACTGTAAAGTAACAGAAAAATGTTACACATTCTTCATGATTTAGATTGATTCCAAAATCATGGACTATTTGCAATTGTCATTGATGTCTGTGGCTGGATATAGTGGTAATGTACAAGCTTATTTTTGCTCACACAGGTCACACAGGGAGCCATAGTCCTTCTCTTCCTGGAACTTCATGGATCCTGTTCAATCTATTTTGCCCTGATTCATTATAGTGGGGAAAGAGGGATAGAGGAGATTCACTGCCTTTTTTTTTTTTTTGCTTGTTGTGGAAATGACTACAACTCTGACACGCTCCACTGGTCAAAATTGGTCATGTGACCTGGCATAACAGCAAAGCGGACTGAAAAACTCCACAGGTTTCAAGAGGTGTGCCACTTAGTTTTTCATTCTTGGGACCAAATACCCAGTTGAAATCTACTTGAAGAAAGGAAGATAGACTTGGGTTTCAGAGCATGTGATCCATGGTTTGCTGGCTCTATTGCTTTTAGGTCTGTGGCAAGACATAACTATTACGGTGGAAAGGTGTAACTCAGGACAGCTGCTTCCCTTCGTAGTGGCCAGGAGGGCTTCAGGGGAAAGACTTAACACTTCAGAGGTGTGCTCTTAGTGCCCTGCTCTCCAGTCAGGTTCTTCCTCTCAGTAGCCCATAATGCTAAGAATTTATTGATGACTGAATTAACCAATAATCCAACCACTCTCAAAAACCACTACTAGCTGAAGGCTGAGTCTTCAACAGCTGAACTCTTTCGGAGAGACACTTTGTATTCCGGCCTTAAGGAGTGCGTAGGTAGGGGAGCGCTCTTGCCAACGCACCTGTGCAGTCTTCCTGACTGACGCCTGTGGTCTGATACCTTCCCGGAGAAGTCTCTGCCACAGAGGGCCAAGATTGCAGCTGCTACGGATGTGTGGGAAAGAACACTGAACCCAAACACGCTCCTGGGTCCATGGTGGATTTCCTGGGTTTCTCCTTCACACCCATTGTTCTTTCTGACTCTGGCTTCCGTGTGTAAACAGTCGACTCATTGGAACCTTTGACTTAGTCATCACTGCTGAATCCTCATGGGGCAGTGGTTTCTGAGGAAGAGTCTTGCCAGGTTCTCCGTGCAGTGGAAAGTCAGGCCAGGAGAGGCCAAGTTGAGCTGGGGAGAGCAAAGACCAGGGTCAGGACTCCCATCAGCTGTAAGGGGTGGAAACCCACTTGATTTAACTTCTCTCTTGAGGTTCGTTGATTCTGTGTTGGTTCCCGAAGTGGCTCTTGAGTTGCCTATCAGCCTTGCTGCTCTCAGCCATATCAGATCACCATCAATTCCTATCAGAACTATGTCAGAGCATCTGAGCACAGCTCTTTATCTGTGGTTCCCAATCCATCTCAACAATAATCAGAAGGGAACATGGGTGAGCCGTTAGACAGGGAAATAAGGTCGACACAGAAAGCCAGATGGCTCATGTCTGTGTCCCCATAAAGAAATGCTTCCTCTGAGACCCAAGAAACTCTCTTAATTGTCATCTCTTTGTGCTTGCTAGTTTTCTGTCCACTTGTCACAAGCTAAGAGTTATCTGAGTAGAGAGAACCTCAGTTGAAAAAAAAATGCCTCCATAAGATCTAGCTGTAAGGCAGTTCCTTAATTCGTGATTAATTAGGAGTAGGGAGGGCTGATCATGTTGTAGGTGATGCCATCTTTAGACTAGTAGTCCTGGGATCTATAAGAAAGCAGGCTGAGCAAGCCAGTAAGCAGCACCCCTCCATGCCCCTGTGTTGGCTCCTGCCTCTAGGTTCCTGCTGTGTTTGAGTTCCTGTCCTGGCTCCCTTCAGTGATGGACTATGTCTAATGTGGAAGTGTAAGCCAAATAAGCCCTTTCCAAATAAACTTGCTTTTTAGTCATGGCGTTTCATCTCAGTAATAGAAAACCTAACTAAAACACCTGTGTACAATCAAAAAAAGCAGTTTGCACACTTTCCACATGCAATGGCGCAGGATATACATGACCATTCCAAAAGGCAAGAAAATGGCATAGTGAAGAATTATTGAGCCCAAGTAAAACCCAACAAATCATCAGGGAAAACTGTATCTTGTCTGATGGCAGAGGATAGATCCCTCCCTCTCCCTCTCCCTCTCCCTCTCCCTCCCTTCATCCCCCTCTCTGTCTATAACTTTCCTTGACAGCAGTCTTATGGTTTTGACGTGGATGCATCTTGGTGTCTCCAGCACAACCAGGCTTCACTTTCACAGCTTCACCAAGTGGCCTCTTAGGGCTCAGTGGAGGGATTCCCCTGCCTCACACATGGCTTTGGATGCTCTTCTTAAATACATACCAAGAAGATCCCACAACCCCCTTGCTTGTGTACTCTTGATGACTTCAAATCCAGAATCCTATGGATAACCCTAACAAGTTTGACTATCAATTCGGGGTGAACCCTGACAACCTTGAATCACATGCATAGCAGCTTTGATTTGCTGCTGCTTTTTAGAACCAGAAAATTCCTTGGACCATTTCTTTTACAAGTTAGAAGTTTGTCTGGGTGAGGTTTTGCCCTTATGCCACCCCTTCCTTTCTTCTATTTCAGACCAAGTCTTTTTTTTTTTTTCTTAATTGTTTCATCTCTTTGAGCACAAGCCTGAGCTCCAACATCAAATTTCCTGGTGTTGTTTTTCTCTTCAAATAGTACATTTTTAAAAATTTCTTTTTGTCCTATTTATTCTTTTTCATTCTAGACCTTTATAAGAGTGATTGCTAATAATCATATGACATAGTCAATATTAGGCTCTCTTGAAATCTCCTCTCCCAGGGAAATTAATCCATTATTTTTTCAATTTATCCTCAAGAAGTTTCTTAGGATATGGACAGAAAGTAGCCACATTCTTTGCCAAAAATATTACAAGAATGGCTTCTAGCTCAGTTAATAATATTGTTGCCCTCTATAACCACATGAGCTGGATCGCCACAATTCACATTGACCTTCACAACCCATATTATTTTAATCATTTGTCTTTTAAGCTCTTATTAGCATGGCCCATTGTCTTAGTTGGGATTTCCATTGCTGTGGAGAGACACCATGACCAAGGCAACTCTTGTAAAAGACAACATTTAATTGGAGCTGGCTTAGGGATTCAGAGATTAAGTCCATTATCATCAAGGCGGGAGGATGGCAGCATCCAGACGGGCATGGCAAGGAAGGAGCTGAGAGTTCTACATCTTGATCTGAAGGCCGCTAGGAGAAGACTGACTCTCTCAGGAAATTACAAGGAAGGTCTCAAAGCCCACTCCCACAGTGACACACTTCCTCCAACAAGGCCACACTTCCTAAAATTGCCACTCATCCCCTAAGCCAAGCATATTTAAACCACCACATCCATTAAGCCACACTGATAGCATTCAACTACTTTTCTAGTCTAAAGTCACACAGTCTTCCACATTCTTCCATAAGACAGCATGTTCAGATCCATCACAGTGATACCCCACTTCTGGTATTACTTAAGTCTTAGTTTCTTTTCTATTGCTGTGATAAGACACCATGACCAAGGAAACTTATGGAAGGAAGATTTTACTTGGGGCTTATAGTTCCAGAGGCTTAGAGTCCATGACCATCATGGTGGGGATCATAGCAGCAGGCAGGCAGGCCTTGCTCTGGAGCAGTATCTGAGACCTTACAATTCAAGACTCAGCTAGGAGGCAAAAAGAAAGCCAGATGTGAATTCTGTGGATTTTTGAAACCTCAGAGCCTGCCTCCAGTAACACTCATCTTTCAATAAGGCCACACCTCCAGATCTTTCTAAACAGTTCTACCAACTAGGGAACAAGTATTCAAACATCTGAGCCTATAGGGGCCATTCTCGTTCAAACCACATCCTATGACAAAAAACACTTTGGGAAGGAAAAGAGTTCATTTTATATTCCACTTCCAGGAAACAGTCTTCACCGAGGGAATTCAGGGCAGGAACTCAAGCAGAGGAGGAACCTGGAGGCAGGAGGAATGCTTATTTACAGGTTTGCTCTTCAAGGCTTGCTCAATCTGCTTTCTTATATAACTCAGGACTGCATGACCAAGAATAGCATCACCCACACTGGACTGAATCCTCCTGAACCAATCATTGCAGTCTTTATATGATATAAACTTTACTTGTTTACTCTCCTGGGAGGAGTGCCTCCCTCTGCATACTCAAGGAATGTTGGGAGCAAAATGTTTCCTTTCCTTAGCTTAACACAGTCAAGGCATTGACTCATTCCACCCTGAGACTTTCTGCCCCCTGAGTATAGCTGGTGGAGGTGTTGAGAACTATTCTGCATGCTTATCATTGTTTGTCTACCCCTGCTTGAACCATGGGCTATCATGGAATAAAAGCTTCAGATACAGTAAAGGACTCTTGAGCAATATCACCCGGGGGTCTCCTGGTTCTGTCAAATCTTGAATTCAGCTTCAATCCCTCCTCACCGTTCACTAGTGAGTCACAATGATTCATTAATCAGGAAAGTGCGCACAGGCTTTCCCTCCAGTCCTTTGCGTGGAGGCATTTTCTTAATTAAGATTCCCTCCTCTTTGGTTACCCCAGCTTATTTTCAGTTAACATAGACACTAGCAAGCACTCTCCTCTTCCACCCCTCTAGCAAGGCTGGTTCTCCATTCGCCGGCTCCACAGAGGTGACCTAAGCAGCCTTTGCTCTATTCTTTCCGCCCCCACCTCTCGTCTCTACTTCTCCACCTTACATTGCACACACTGTCTCAAGAAACTTTGGGACTCTCATTAGAGCATGGCTAGCTGACACCACAAAACATACTGACAAGTGCAACAGTGTATGTCTATCCTGTTTGCTTTCAGAGGAGAGATGCAGTAGGGTGATGTGGGCAGGTGTTACAGGGCCTGATGTTGAACTGGGTCTTGCAGGATGAGCAGGAGTTCATGGGCTGAAGAACAGGAAGAAGAGAGTTCCACAAGTGGGGACAGCATGCAGAAAGGCATTGCTCAGGGAGAAGCCCAGCCTGGAGCAAGAAGTGACTTGATGTACTGGTGCAGAAACATGGGGCATAGATATGATATTTGGGACATGACAGAGGCATCCAGGGAAGAACAGCATAAATGGATGGATTCAGGCTCTTGATCTGACCTGGAATTCAAAGGGTGTCAGGGACGAAAGGACTGATGGAGAGAGAACAGCAGCAAGTACCGTGTTGTGTAGAAAATAAAATGTGGTTCTGATAGGAGGCTGTGTGAATGGAGAGGTTGGGGTCGCCTAGAGAGTATAGGTGGGAGGTGCATGCCAGAGGCTGACAGAAGCAGATATGGGCAGATTTAATCCGCCGGCTTCTCTCAGACATGGCTGAGTATCTGTGGTACTGTTACCCCGGCACAGAACCCACTGGCAGCTTGGGAGACAGGACAGCTGGAGACAGCTCTACTTTGAGGAGCTGAGGGGAATGGAGATGCCAGCAGGAAATAGACCGAGTCCTCTCGTTTGTGGCCTTCTACCGCTGAGGGTGATACAGGCTGTAGAGTAACTGGAAGAGCTGCCCTTGAAGATCCCCCTTGGATTCTCCAGTTCTCCAGTGCCCCCCCCCTCCAGTGCCCTCAGCCCTCCCAGGGTGGAGTCTGTAATTCTGAAGCATGCCCCAAAAGACATCAGAGCCATGGAAATACTATCTTACTTTCATTTATCTTGCTGGTTCTGGGAAGGCCCTGGCTGGCTCCCTGTTCTTAGTAACAGAGAGGAGGGGGAAGGCCTGTGCCTTTCTCCTCAACAGATAAGTGTATTGTGGGAGCCATGGCCTTGCTGGGCCCCAGGATCAGCCTGAGAGCCAGCAAGTAGGAGGAGGGACCAGAGATGAGCTGGCTCTCAGAAAGGCTATGGGCTAGAAGTCTCTGAGGGCCCACTGCTGAGTCATTTCCCCAGAGATGTGGGAGGGCCCCCTGCCTACTCTGGGGTAACTGAATGTGCTGCCATTCAAAAGTGACTTTCTTTAGCCAGGCAGGTCCTGAGGGCCTTAGGACATTGGTCATTTGACTGTAGGCCTGGCACAATGGCAATATGCCACCAACCACAGAAGGATCCACCCATGCCCAGTCAGCCTGTCCTGGCCTCCTCAGATCCTATAAACACATTCTGGTAAGGGTGGGATTGTACCCTCCCAGCACTGAAGCTGAAGTCATAATGCCCCATGACCGTATTTGGGAATAAGGCCATCGAAGATATAATTAGTTAGGAAAAGAGCACATTGACGTAGGGTGGCTTCTAATCCAACTATCTTTGTAAAAGCAAGGAGGTAGGACACCAGTATACAACCTGAGAGCATCTGTAACAGTGAAGGCATCAAAGTGTCTCTGGAAGCAGCAGAACATTCTCTCAGGCCTCGAGAGAGGCTCACTCTGCCATGCCTGCTCTGAGCCAGGAGCCCAAGAACCTTGAGACACCCATTATTGAAGGCACCTGGGTCTCGATGCTTTGAACTTCAGTCCTGAGGAGTGACACCAACTCCAGTTCATGACACACAGATGCACTGTCTAGAAGATGTCAAAGGCTCAGGACATAAAAGTGAAGATTTCTAGTGAACTGCAAAAATGGGATGAGCCTGTATCCCTGCCAGGCTCCAGAGCCATCACCCTTCTTTTAGGACTGGGGAGACTGAGTCACAAAGCTCTAGAGCTAGTGAGAGATGAGCTCTGCTTTCCTGACCCCAAAATGTCATGGTCTGAAATGCATTCTGGGAAGACATCGCTGAATCAACGGCGCCTGCTAGGTACTGGCTGAGCCCTCCTGCGCACCCTATGCCTCTTTCTAGGTCAGGAGAGAGAGAGAGAGAGAGAGAGAGAGAGAGAGAGAGAG
>JADRCD010216133.1:45982-57498 GCA_019843815.1 Montemys delectorum
AGAGAGAGAGAGAGAGAGAGAGAGAGAGAGAGAGAGAGATATCAAAATAAATGTGTTCCTTGCTTTGCAGTTTGCTTTCTTCAAGTCCATTACCTATTCAGTCGGGGGTGGAAATGGACCCTGTTTCCATTCTTTCCGCTGACCCTCAGGGCTTCAGTCCTTTTCCCAATACCAGATCAGGTTCCCCTCTCCCATCAACTTTCCCTCCCAGGTCCCTCCCTCCCCAGGTTGGAGGTACCCTCCAGAATGCACCAAAGACCTGGAAGGTGAGAAACTCTCAGGCCTCAAAGGGAGGGACCGTAGATGAAATGCCCTACAGTGGAGAGAGGGAACTTATAGAGACCACGTCCAGCAGGAAGGCAGGGCATCAAATGAGGGATGGGGCTGCCATCCCACAGTCCCAACTCTGATCCATAATTGTTCCTGTCTGAAATAATTACAGAAATGGAGAAGAGCTTGAGGAAAAGAAGGTCCGGTGATAGGATCCCAAAGAGGGATCCAGCTCAAGGGGGGGTCCCAAGGCCTGACACTATCACTGAGGCAATGGAGCGCTCACAAAAAGGGACCTAGCATGACCGCACTCCGGAAGACCCAACAGGCAGCTGAAGGAGTCAGAGGCAGATAGTTGCACCCAACCAATGGATAGAAGCAGCTGACCCCTGTGGTTGAATTAGGGAAGGCTGAAAGAAGTTGAGGAGGAGGGCAACCCTGTAGGAGGACCAGTAGTCTCAATTAATCTGGACCTCTGAGATCTCTTAAACACTGGACCACCAAACAGGCAACATACACCAGCTGATATGAGGCCCCCAACACACATACAGTAGAGGACTGCCAGGTCTGTGTTCATTAAGAGATGATGCACCTAAACCTCAAGAGAGGGAGGCCCCAGGGAGTTTAGAGGTCAGGTGGGGTAGGGGGTAGGGACATCCAAGTGAAGACAGGGGTGTGGGCAGGAGGTATGGGATGTGGAGCAGTGGGAGGGTGAATGGGGGGAATGAAATATGGAGTGTAAAATAATCAAACAAGTAAATAAAATTAAAAAAAGAAAAAGAAAATACTTCTCTGCTTGTGCAGAGAGTCAGGGGATGGGGGTCAGGGGATGAAGGTAGGTGAGGAAGGACCTATTTGAACGAGGCCACAGGAATCCAAGCAAGCGAAGTTGGTACTGGGACTGATGGGCACCTTGGAGAGCAAAGAGAAATGGATGGACTGTAAGCGTTCTCAGTGATGGCAGTTACCTGGGAGATGCAGAGTAAGCCACAGAGAGATACTGCCTCAGCCCCAACAAGAGGCTAGTTGCAAGCAAAACCAAAACCAGCCAACCAACCAAAACCCCCAAACCAGAAAACAACAACAAACAGTAGGCAAGTGTTGGCAAGATTAGAGGAAACGGGGGCCCCTGAACTCCAATTTCTCAAAAGATTAAAAACATGGTGGGGGTGGGGTGGAAAGACGATCTGAATCTAAGAACACTTACTGCTCTTGCAGAGGCCTTGAGTTTGGCTCCCAGTACCCTAATGGTGACTTACAACTATCCCTAATTCTAGCTCCAGGGGATCTAGAAGTATTCTTCTGGCCTCTATAGGCACTAGGCATGCATGTAGTACACATACACCACACAGGCAAACAATTTTAGGTGCATAAAATTAAAACTTTTTATGTCTTTAAAAAATGTTAATAGAACAGTCATAATTCAGAATTATACAACTGAGGACTGCAAAGACCAGAAGTTAGGATCTCAAAGAGATGTATCATACACCCCCGTTGTTACAGTATGAGTAGCAATGGCCACATTACAGAATCAACTTGGGTGCCCATCAGTGGACAAATGTGTCAAGAGTGTGCACATGCAACAGTATACTATGATTTAGCCTCCAAAAGTATGGTATCCTGTCACAGGTAACTCCATGGATGATCCTGGCAGATATGATGTTAAGTGAACTATCACAGAAGTCAAATACTTCATGACTCTACTGTCTGAGAACCTAAATTTATGAACTCATAGAACCAGAGAGTATAAAGGTGGGGGATACTAGAAGCTCTTAAACAGTTTTCATAACATTTCAGTTAAGCAGGATGAGAAAGTTCTAGAAATCTGCTCTATAGTGGTCTCCCTATAGTGGTTAGTGATCCTGCACTGTACACCTAACTCTAAAAATGTAGCTCACATGCTATTCTCATAACTGTGTGTGTGTGTGTGTGTGTGTGTGTGTGTGTGTGTGTGTACATATAATTTTTTAAAAAGACTTACTTGGTCGATTGTTGGGTGTTAGTGAAATGGGACAGTGGTAGAAAATTCCAGAAGTGGACTGATTTTGGTGAAGAATATCAAGAGCTTGACTTTGCATTTTGGCTAAGCTCTGGTAAGCTTAGCCGAAGGCACTGGTCAATTGAAAAATGGTGAAATGAAACCTAGAGGTCAGAGGAGGGTGTCGGGTAGGGACACCAATGCAGGAGCTATTGGAGCATCGGGTGTGGCTGTGTGAAGAGGCAGGAAAACACTGAGGAAGAGCAGGGAAGAACCAAGACCAGGCTGACCAGAAGGAGAGTGTGGGCAGGGTCAGGAAAGGAGACCAGGGCAGAGAGCTAGGAGGAAGGCAAGGTCGGGGCTAAACTGGGAAGTGGTAAGAAACATTTGGCTATGGAGGCTGAGAGGAATCCACTGAAAACTCAATCATACCAGTAAGTTTAGTGGTTTAGGTCATTGGTGACATCAGTGGAGCTAGTTGATATGATAGAAGCCAAGTCTAGGGAGTTGTGAGCTGAGAGGTGGGAGGAAGAAAGAACAAGATGCTTAGTGTAGGCAACTCAGACCAGGCCAGGAGGCTTCTGGCTTTGCTTCAACTTTTCTTGCCAAGGTCATCAAACATCCAATGAGTCGTTCTACAAAAGCCTTCTCGGATCCATCAGTAGAGTCACCAAGACAGAGGCCATGAAAGTACAGTGGGTGGGAAGGCAGTGTGGACTGATGATAAATCCACCAGACCATCCCAACTTACCCTGCTTTGGGGTGGAGGCAGCTTATTTTGGAGGTTCTTTGAAGCAACAGTAAGACCCATTGGATGTCCTGAAGAATGTCCTTGTAGTAGATGGGATGCAAAAGAGACTGTAAGCTCAAGGTTCACACTTGAGAGTCAACTGCCACAGTGATAGGTGAAATCCAGGGAAAGATGAAGGAAGGAAAGACAGAGGGACGACTTGGTATCTAGCCCAGGTTACAGTCCCAACGTCCCTCCAGCAGAAAGGGTCAGTTGTGGCTCATTTTTTGTTTTTCCTATTGTGTTGCTGGGGATTTACCTAGGGGCCTCACACACCCTGTGGGAGTGCTGTACCACTGACCTATATCCCCAGGCATAAATACCTATTTTCTTTGTTTTTATTTTGTTTGGAGGCACAAGGAATTGAAGCCAGGGCCTTGTGCCTGCCGGACAAATGACCAATGCTCTTGATATTACACCTACCAGAAAATTCCTAAGTGTAAGTTCGAGGAGTCCTGTGGGATCATGCGCCTAAAGGAAGAGCCTGTGGTGACAGCCTTGCTGGCCATGGATCTATGGGATTGGTTGGTGTTGTTGTGCTATCATTCCTAAGCCATCAGTTGGTGGGAAAGAGTGCAAATGTCATTTGGGAGCAGCAGACCCTACATACTAACTCCCTTGGCTTTACTGTGATTGGCAGATCCAGAGATTATCAGAGCCCTAGACTGGATGAAGCCTTTGAAGATGGGTTTCTTGCTTTTATTGCCTTTGGTCCTTTGTTTAGATTGTGCAGTTGCTTTTCCTCAAAGCCCCTCAAGACAGTGACAGTGGCCCTACCATATCAGGTTGCTGGAACCATAAGCTACAGGCCTCCTAGGGTACTGGGTGTCTGTTTTGTTTCTTGACATTCTGATGACTTAGGTGCCAACATCTCACCCTTGGGCAAAGGCTGAGATGGATGAATGGTGGGGATTCTGCCTCTATTTGCATGTACCTCATAATCCTGGGCTTCAATGCTCTGGAGCACCATCAGTAAAAAGCCAGCACAGTGGCAGATATCACAGCCAGTTCTCAGAGGTTCAACTAGTGAACATAAAGTCCGTTTTCACTCCGTGATGCTGTTTTTGGTGCTTACTCATATGCATCATGTGCGGGTGCCAGAGGACCTAGAGATCTTGGAGGTCATTGGTAGGAACGGATACAAGGCGCAGTGCAGGGACTCTCACATCTTCTGGCAGTGTGTCCAGAATGTGCATATACACCATGGGAGGCCCCTCCACAGGCACTCTGCTCAGAAATCTCTTTCAGTTGGGCAGGTCACCCTTGTAGAATCTAGCCCCTCTCTGTTCTTCATGAAATCAATTCTGTGGCAGTAAGTTTTGCAAAGGGAAGTGGTTTGATGTATAAATAAAGAAAACAAAGGCAAGGCCAAGAAAACAAGAAAACTCACATGTGTGTATGAGGTAGTTCTTGCACCTTCCAGCTTTGCCAATGTAAACGGAGCCTGGCCTCCTTTGGTTCTGGGCTCACCGTGCTTGAGGAAGCTGGCAAAGCTGCTAGATTCCATCCCTGTCATAGCTCCGATTACATGGGCGGACTTGAGGATGCTTTTTGAGGCTTTGGCGTCATTCACCCATGATGTCCAGGCCCCAGGCAGCCCTGGAATGTACACAATCCTGCCTGCTTGGCCTTGGGCCTTCAGGCATTGATTGGGGCACCAAGTAGACCTCTCTCCTGGTCTACTGGTAGCCACCTGGACAGAGCTAGCCTTGCTTCGTGGGAGTGCACGTGGGAAGGGCTAGAGTGGGTATGGCTGTGTGGGCCAGGGCATTTCTGGAACTCTCTCCAGAATGCTTGCATGGAGAAATACCTGGTTCTCAATGGCAAAAGGAAGCAAGAGCCATAACTGAGAACATAGCCGAGCTTTTGTTCAGCTCCTGTGGGAAACTTTTCCTGGCTCTGTACCTCACTTTTGAAAAAGAAGCAAGACTGGAAAGGGCTGTAGGTGCACCCCCACTTTCATAGATTCCCAGCTTCTCTGCTCTCTAGCAGCATAGCCTATAGCCAGCCTTGAAGCAGAATTCGGTGGAGCCTGCCTGGCTGGCTGGTGCTAAGAAGGCTTCATTGTCTCTCTAGATGGGTCATATTGGAGGCTCCTTTGTAGGATGATGACAGGCTAAGGAAGCAGAAGCCTTGCCATCAGACAGATGTGGGTCCCCAGACTAACTATAGAGAGCTGGGAGTCAGGTCAGAAGCCTCTCCTGATCTATCTGTACATCTCTAGATGGGGAAGGAGAGCCCTTATCAGATGGGCTGGTGAGATGATTAATCCATTGCCATCACAAAGGTACAGTCCCAGCAACCTCCATGTACCTGCCATGTTTCCTCTTCCCAGGGCTGGGTCTGGCACACAAGGGGCTCCACTGCCTGAGACAGGAATTCCCTCAGAGGGATTTTATGGTGACATTACCTCCTATCAGGAAGCTGCTACTACAATAGTCTTTTATTTCTCCCGCTGGGACTGCTAGCCAGGCCTATTTATAACCTAGAGGATTCCCTGGGAGTGAGTCACCTGCTTCAGTGTTTTCCTCCCTCAGGAGACCTGATCCACAGGCTGCCTACCTCATCATCCTTGGCCTGGTTCTTCTCTCATGAGGCCTAGCACAAGGAAGTCTGTGGGTACCCTTCAGCCCAGGCACCATAGGACACTGACAGCCGGAGAGATAGGCAGAAACCACTGCTCAGAAGAAGGGGTCTGAGAGCTGGGGCCCAATATGAGTCCCAGCCAGCACCTGTGTCCCCATGGCAGCAGCACAGAAGTCTAATCTGTATGGCGTCAGTCAACACACAGGTTGCTGGTCATGGCGTAGGAACAGGGACTTGGCTCAACCAAAGTTCCCAGCCTTCTAGGTCTAAGGAAGGCCCTTCACATGGCCAGAAATGAGCTCAAGCTGGATTATAGAATTTCTGGGGGCTAATACAGGCCAGCATTCCTCAGGAACTTGTGAAATGGATTTTCTGTCTCTGAAATGGAGTCCCTTCCCCAGCTATACAGCTCCTTTATAATCTGCAGGGTTTGTCCACTTTCATTCCTTGCTCTCTTGTACTATCTTGCTATTTATTGACTCCCTCACACTTTCTTCAGCACTCTCTCTCTTTCTCTGGATATTTTCTTTTTCCTCTCTCCACAATAAAAGCCTTCCCCCTGTGGAAAGGACACACTCATAGTTTCTTTACACACTCCTTCACACACGCAGCCTTCTCAGGCATATCTGAAGCTACTTCTGGGTGATTGGTAGCCCACGGCTGCAGGGTCCTCTGTAGGCTGTGTGCAGAAATGCCATCAGAATGGTACCACCTCCTCTAAAGTGGCACAGTCATGCCACCAACGTTGCCACATATAGGGGGAACTCTGTCAGGGTCTCACACAGGGTTAACCTTTCCCTGTGAGAATCCTTAGTCAGGACCTACGTACCTTCTTCTTACCTTCTCATCTTTACCTCCAGCTGTGAGCCCCTCCATGTTTTTCTTCTTCCTCCCCAAATTGCCCCGAAAAGGGCAACAAGAAGAGACCTTTGCATTAGTTAGTATGACAAAATTCCTGACAGAAATGACTTAATAGAGGGAAGGTTTGTCTTGACTCATGGTTTCAGGAGTTTTAGTCTGTCAGCGTAGGAAAGACATCAGGGAATTCATGGCAGCAGGAACAGCAGAGTGGAAAGGGGATCCTCCTGGCACAGCTAAGCTCTCCTGGGCACTGCAGGTTCTTCGCTTTTATAGTTTTGCCTTCTTGAAGATGGTAGAGGGATGAGTGGGTGAGTGGCTGGGTGAATGGATGATAGGTAGGTAGATAGACAGACAGACACACAGATAGATAATTGATAGATGATAGATTGATAGCTATTAGATAATTGATAGATGGTACATAGATAAATTGATAGATGATAGGTTGATTGATGTAAATGATAGATAGATAGATAGATAGATAGATAGATAGATAGATAGAAACAAACATTAATATGACCTTAAATTGACATCATCTTAAGAATTTAAAACATCCTTTTAGAATAATTTTGGACATCTCAAAATGAATTTTCAAAACTTGACTTAGAGATAAAGACTGTGGCGGCCCCTTGGACTCCTCCCAGCAGCCCTGAGATGGGTGGAATGGCATGGACCGCAAACTGTGTCTTCTGCATTCTCTTAGGCTTATGTGGAAGCAAGCCTGCTGACGTTCACAAACACCTCTGACATTTTCCAGCCCCCAGCCTGTTATGACTGCTGAGTGTCCCTGCCAGCGGGTACAGGAGGCAGACATGAAGAACTGAAGATAACCAACTCAATAGGCATTTCCGGGGAGCAAAACTCTGCTCTCCGCACTTAACAAGAATTCACCCACACATTCCTCCTAACCCTTTATCAAGTACTTAGGTGATTTACACCATACAAAAGAGAAAATGGAGACACAGAAATGCTCTTGTGACACACTGTGACACAATTTACAGTGGTCACACTGGAATTCGGCTGCAGGCCATCTGGCTCTGTGTAACTGTTCAGGCTCACACTGGAGCATCTTCCTTCTGAGATGCTACCCACACATGACGAGTCCCAGCTCGGAACATTAGGGTTCTGTGACAAGCAAGAATGGCAGGTGAAAGGGACCAGTGGAGGCACAGGGTCTGGTGGGCTGGGTCTTCTGTGACTGTGCAGCCTCTAGCTGTACTGCAGGCAGCACCATTGCCCCATGTCCTATCCCTCTGTCACCTTCTGCATGGGATCCTACCCAGATGTCCTCTCCTGATCAGACCAGTAGATACCAGGCCTGGTTCTACATGGTCAGACAGGGTCTGGCCATCCATTAATGTTTTTACTTATCAATGGAAAGAATTAACGAAACTCGGTGTTTCCTAAACAGAGACCATGAATAAAGCCTCTGCTCCAAGGGCCACCAGTCTGACCTTCTGTCATCAGATGAAGGCCTGGTCAAACCTTCTGAGGGAACCCAACAACCCTAGGCATTGACCCATGGCTTCTCATGGCACTGGACTGTGGCCTAGTCAATGGCAGAGTAGCCTGGCTGGAAGACACTGGCCTGGGAGCAAGAGACTGAGTGAACAATGATAGTACCCTGCCAAGCTTTGGGGCTGTCTAGTGTCTCTCTGGCTTCTTCTCCCTGGGAAAGAAGACCATTTCTCTAGCCATGTGAACTCCAGGGTTAGAGGTACTTGACTTTCTAGGGCAGGGATGACTATAGTAACTACTATTGGATTTGTTGGGAAAACATAGACTATGGATCTTTGCCTGATTTCTGCTTATTCTTGATCTGGGAAGCTACCAGCTCAGACACTGACATTCATCTGATTTTAGAAACATTTGAGGATGTTGACAGTGTCACGGTGTTCAAATGAGGGGTAGCCTGGGCTTCTCCCTCCAGGACATAGGTCAGTGTAGGAAGAGCCTTCAGTGCACAAGACAGGATATGAAGCAGTTCCAGGCTCTCTTCAAGCCTCATCACCTACTAACCACATGACCTTGAGAGAAGTCTTTAGTGCCCCAGTCTCTCAGCTATTGGTTGTCATTGGAATTAACTATAATACCATAGAACTGGGGTTGGCCAATCCAGGTCTGTCCTAGGCACTGAGGATATGGCATGCAAGGACCCTGAGAGCCAGGATGGCTTCCCTGGTGAACCTTGGAAGTAAGACACATGTGCACGGTGATCAGGGACACCTGGTTCCAGTGAGACAAAGCAGCTGTCCTGGAAGAGTTGCAGAAGGATACAGCTCATGGTGACCAGGAGCTTCCCAGAGAGTCTCTGTATGGTAGACAGGCTTTGAGCATGACAGACAAGGAGTGTGCAAAGAAAGACATGGTTGAAAGCAGAGTAAATGTAGGTGTTGAAGGAGACTATAGGACAATTTGCTTCCTTGGCATAGCAGACTCACAAAGGAGAATCATAGGAAACATCAGGTGGGACCCAGTGTATCAGTCCCCTTTCTGCTGCTGGGATGAACACCATGACCAAAAACAACTTGCAGGGAGAAGGTTTATTTGGAGCTCAAGCCAAGAACCTACATACCAATCTAATGGAGGTGTTTTCTCAGTTGAGATTCCCTCTTCCCAGATGAGCCTAGCTTATGTCAACCTGGCATACAACTAACCAGTACACTCACTTATAGCTGTAAATGCTACATAAGCATGGATCCTACAAGCAACGGGATGGGAGGGAGCCTTTGTGATTTCATTAATGTGAACATAGTGCTGTCTTAGACAAATCACTAGAGGACAGACTGGCTCCCAACACACACTTGGGGAACAAACAAAATGAATGATTAAATGAATGAGTGAATCAACACATTGGTCATTGGACAGGAGGGAGAAAGCATGTCCAGTGAGCTGGAGGACAGAAGAGGAGAATGGAACACAGTAGTGGGGACACTGAGCCATGGAGGTGGAAGGATAGTTCATGGTGGCTGCAGAAGGATGCTGGGAGTGGGTAGGATCATGGAAGAGAAGGGAAAGAGGAGAGGGAAGAAGAGGTCATGTGGAGGGCAAGGGAGACAGACACCTATCTGATTGGCAAAGGAGAAAAAAGCAATAAGCTGATGTACAAGTCTCCAGAGAAATGAGAGATAGAGGAAGAGAATGATAAGGGAGGAAGCAACTATGGGAGTGGCCAGCTTTGAGCCCTCACACAACTTTCTCACTGGTGAAAACCAGTGCGAGGATCTAATGGAGTCATGGGGCCAGGCAACAGCCAGCTGGAACTGAGGGAAGGTCTGAGAGCAAGTCAATGGGACCAGGGAAGGCTCAGAGAGACTGGTGAAGGGCTGGGGGTGAGGAGACAACGGAACATCAGGTCAGACTGAGAATGGATGAGTGAGTCACAGAAGAAGGAATCCCAGAGTGATGCTCTGCTGGCTAGAGGGAAGAGTGAGTGGTGGTGATGTCATGCTGGCCCATTATGCACCATTGTCCATTGTTGGGAGTGGGAGTGAAAGGTGGTGGGTGGGATGATGATGCATTTGTCGTGTATGCTGTGGTATGATGTGCTTTCCTAGAGTGAAAGCACATTTTAGTTCTTGGCAATCCCATCATGAGGCTCAGAGTATTTCCTTAGCCATCTGTATCTTTATTTATGTAGGTGACTAATCCCTTCTTGGCGAGATCCAAGCTTTCTGTCCAAGTTATATGGAGATACTGGGGAGAATTACTCATGGGTGGCAGAAGAGATGGATATCTAGAAATTATTGAGACAGTTTCTATATGCAACTAGCATTGTTGAGTCTTGCAACTATCCGGGTTAGACTAGACACAGGAATAGGTAATCCCAGGCCAGTTACCCACTTCACACGTGGCAAAGTGTTCCGTCTCCCATCTCTGTGTCCACCAGATTCCCACATGACAAGAATGCTCTGAGAAGCACCCTGGGGGGAGGAGATAGTTGAAAGCTATGTTCTGAAGACTTTGATATATCTGCCCTGAGTGCATTTCAGCTTGTTGGTAGAACATTGTCTATCTGCAAGCAGATGCCTCCTTGTGGGCATCTCTGCAATGTCCTTCAGAGACCTTAATTGGCTCTAATAAACCTTACAAAAGAAAGGCCCTGCTCAAATGGAGAGAGCCATTCACTGTCAAAAATCAAATTGGCTGAATCCTGGACCCAAGAAGAAATTAGTAGACTTTGTCCAAGGTGAAGAACTTCCCATTTATCAAAACAACACAAACTCGTGCAAAATGAGAGCAGAACATCACGGCGTTCAACTCTAGGTTACCTTCAGGACCAGGTTGAAGCCTATGGTCTTTTTCATAATCAATAAATGCTCTATTGAAATGAATTTTCACTTTACTTTCAGCAAGTGGCTATTCGTCTTTGAACATTTGCGATGTGGGCATGTGTGTGGGTATAGGTGCATGAGCATACGGAGGCCTCCAGGGATCCACCTCTGGGTCAACTTTTCAAGACCCATCTACCTAGTTTTGTTAAAACAAGATCTCTCACTGGGACCTCAGGCTGGCCAATAAAGCTAAGCTGGCTGTCATGTGCCTATCCCCTCCCTGACACGGGCACTATAAGTGTGCTCCACCACATTCAGCTTTTTTACATGGGTTTCAGGGATTGAATTCAGGTCCCTATGTTTGTGTGACAGTACTGACTGAGTCAGTTCTGATCTTTGAGCCCTGATTGCTGATGAGGTACGGAGCCCTTCCTTGAAAATCCAAATGTAGTTCTGACATCAAAACTGTTTAACATAGCCTGGCAAGCTAAGGGAAGGTGGGTGATTCCAAACACTTGTCCACACAAATAGCGTTCCTGGTCACAGAAGCATGTGGTCCTGTTGTGGGCTCCTCCATCCTCTACCTCCATGGCACCTGAAAAAAAAAACAGATCCTCTAAAGGGTAAGGTCAAAGCTAGATGGACTACATTCCCAATGGCATGCCCCCTCTTCAAAAATCATTTATCCATGGACTTGGCAACTATCAGGGTTTCTTGCTCCCAGTGGGTTTTTGTTGTTGTTGTTGTTGTTGTTGTTGTT
>JADRCD010216136.1:16071-35226 GCA_019843815.1 Montemys delectorum
ATTGTTTTTAATAGCTGAGTAGTACTCCATTGTGTAGATGTACCACATTTTCTGTATCCATTCCTCTGTTGAGGGACATCTGGCTTGTTTCCAGTTTGTGGCTATTATAAATAAGGCTGCTATGAACATAGTGGAGCATGTGTCTTGATTACATGTTGGAGCATCTTCTGGGTATATGCCTATGAGTGGTATAGCTGAGTCCTCTGGTAGTGCTATGTCCAATTTCCTGAGGAACCACCAAACTGATTTCTAGAAGACTACCTTCTTTCTTAGAAGGGGGAACAAAATACCCATGGAAGGAGTTGCAGAGGCAGACTATGGAGCAGAGACTGAAAGAAGGACAATCTAGAGACTGCTCCACCTGGGAATCCTTCCCATATTCAATCATCAAATCTAGACACTATTGTGGATGCCAGCAAGTGCTGGCTGACTGGAGCCTGATATACTGTCTCCTGAGAGGCTCTGACAGTGGCCGACTAATACAGAAGTAGAGGCTCACAGTCATTCATTGGACTGAGCACAGGGTCCCCAATGAAGGAGCTAGAGAAAGGTTTGAAGGGTTTGCAGCCCCTTAGGACGAACAACAATATGACCTAACTAGTACCCTCAGAACTCCCAGGGACTAAACCATCAGCCAAAGAGTACAAATGGTGGAACTAATGGCTCCAGCAGTATATTTATAGTAGAGGATAGCTAGTCGGTCATCAATGGGAGGAGAGGCCCTTGGTCCTGTGAAGGTTCTATGCCCCAGTGTAGGGGAATGCCAGGGCCAGGATGCGGGAGAGGGTAGGTTGGTGAGCAGGGGGAGGGGAGAGGGAACAAGGTTTTGTTTTTGTTTTTGTTTCTGTTTTTTTCTCGGAGTGGAAACCAGGAGAGGAGATATCATTCGAAATGTAAATAAAGAAAATATCTAATTAAAAAAATACTATCCTTATTATAGTTGATAGCTGCTTCATTCTCTAAATGATAGAGTGTACCATATTCACCTTACCCATTTTTCTCTCTCAAACCAGAGCAAACCAGTCACTTAAGGAAGTTTCCCTACTAGTTTACTGGAGGATGGTACTTGGAGATTGCACACTTGTGGTCTAGGGGTTCTCTTTATTGATAAAACTTGAATGAATTCTTTTACAACTAAATAGTACCATATTTTCTGTTTGTGGGTTTGGCTAGTTTTTAGATCTCTGTCCTTTCCCCTCAGCATCTTAATTGCTGGTGTTAATTTCTGTCTTCCACTTCTCTCCTCATCACTTTGGTGGGATTTCACTGTGTAGTCTCTCTCTGTGCCTGTCCTTGATGATCCTCTAGACTCCGTCTCCTGAGTGTTGGGATAATGACAGTGTCAGACTTGTGTGCCATCCAGGTACCCTTATCTGGGAGTACTGATTTATCCATTAGAATGTGGATAGGTAGTGGATTTATCGCATTCTCTGCTCACTTGGACTTTTTCAAAGGACTTTTCAAATACTTTGGCTTCATAAATGATAATGCAGATAACATTTAGAGATACATTCCTAAAACTGTAATTACTAAGAGAAATGTAAAGATATATACTATTACTCAGATAAAAGTACTTTCAACATTTTGGAGTTTATTACTAAGGCATATGCATATATATTATATATATACCATATTATATGTGTATTTCTTCTGTCATTCCAAGTTGGTATATAAAAGAATATTGTCTTAGTCAGGGTTTCTATTCCTGCACAAACATCATGACCATGAAGCAAGTTGGGGAGGAAGGGTTTATTCAGCTTACTTCCACATTGCTGTTCATCACCAGAGGAAGTCAGGACTGGAACTCAAGCAGGTCAGGAAGCAGGAACTGATGCAGAGGCCATGGAGGGATGTTCCTTACTGGCTTGCTTGCTCTGGCTTGCTCAGCCTGCTCTCTTATAGAACCCAAGACTTCTAGCCCAGGGATGGCACCACGAACAAGGGGCCCTACCCCCTTGATCACTAATTGAGAAAATGCCCCACAGCTGGGTCTCATGGAGGCACTTCCCAACTGAAGCTCCCTTCTCTGTGATAACTCCAGCCTGTGTCAAGTTGACACACAAAACCAGCCAGTACAATATTTAATGCTATTTGACTTTTTACAATAGAAATACTCCTTTACAACTAGTTATAATGAATACATATAATGAATATATGCCCATGTGGACTGTGAGCTGACAATCCTGTTGCCTCAGTCTACTGAGTGCTGGGATTACAGGTGTGCACCATCATGTCCTCTTACAGTATATTTAACTTAACCAGAGTCTTACTGCTAAATCATTTACTCCCTGTTTTAAAAATTGTAATAGGAGTCCTTTAGTGATAATTCCTTATGTGTACACACACGTGTATATATGAGATTGTCTGTAGCTTTCTAGAATTGTCTTTGAGGTTTCCTGTGATCAGTGAGGTTGATGTACCATTGACTTTTTCCCTTCTGCCTGGAGATGTGAAGGATGATGTTTAGGTAAAAGTAGACAAAGTGCCGGGCGGTGGTGGTGCACGCCTTTAGTCCAAGCTCTTGGGAGGCAGAGGCAAGCAAATTTCTGAGTTCGAGCCCAGCTTGGTCTACAAAGTGAGTTCCAGGACAGCCAGGGCTACACAGAGAAACCCTGTCTCGAAGGAAACAAACAAACAAAAAAAAAATTAAAAATATGTTTTTCAGTTTTATTTCCTACTTGAATTATTGCTTTCCATTTGCAGATGGATCCTGACCAGGAATTACAAGGCTCTTGCCAAAGGAACAAGAGGCAGCACATCTGGCTTCCTTAATATTGTGATGGAGCTAAAGAAGTGCTGCAACCACTGTTACCTGATCAGAGCTCCCGAGGACAGTGAACGGGAGGCCGGCCAGGAGGTCCTTCAGGTGCGCAGCTCCTCTAGCTTGTACTCGCTTCTCTGAAGGGAGTCAGGTCTGCTTTAGAGGGTTTATTTTAGGAATAAGTATCCCTTCTCCTCCTTGATTACCCTTCAAGGAGTGTCAAAGGAAGCTTTCATCAAAAACACAAGAAAAGCGAGGTGTCTGTAGTGCTGTCGAATCGAGGGAACCCTTGGATATGACAGGGACATTTGGGGATGTGCGGAGGCAGAAGCCACTTAAGTTTGAGAACAGCTTGTTCAAGGTTCCTGTGGGCTGCATAGTGAGACCTTGTCTCCAAATGAACAAGAGTGATGAGGAGACTTGAGTAACAATGCTGGCAGCACATAGTACCTACCATGGGTACCACGTTAAAGAGCACTCAGTGTGTTTGAGCATAAAGAGTAAGATGTCTTCTGAATCTTCAGTCCCTGATTAGGAGCAGTGGGAAGCTGATTCTGTTAGACAAGCTGTTGACAAGACTCCGAGAAAGGGGAAACAGAGTCCTTATCTTCTCTCAGATGGTGAGGATGCTGGATATCCTGGCTGAGTACCTGACTATCAAACACTACCCTTTCCAGGTAAGATGGCTCAGTGACTCTCTTTCCACCAGATGTCTAAGATTAAGGCTCCAGGAAGACCTCAGTTTTTCTTCTTGCGTTTAGATTACTCTGATGATAAAGAGCATGTGAAGGTCATAATTTTTAAAAGAAAAACATTTTGTTGTTGTTGTTGTTCTGTTTTTTTAAGACAGGATTTCACTGTGTAGCCCTGGCTGTCCTGGAATTTACTATGTAGGCCAGGCTGACCTTGAACTCACATACCTGTCTACGTCTTCTAAGTTATGGGATTAAAGGCATGTGCCACTCTGTCTGGCAACACTTTATTATTAGGGAGAATAAATGGATGAGGACACATGCACAGGCATGTGTGTGCCATGGTTCCCGAATGGAGATGAGAGGATAACGATGAGTTATTTCTCTCTTTCCACCATGGGATCTGAGCTCTAGCTCAGATCCTGAGACTTTTTACCTGCTAAAACCTACATTCATTAGCACTAAGAACAATGTAGTAGGAAAGATTAGCAACAAGAAAAATTGGCATAAGACAAGTATCTGTGCTACCTATCTTTATCTGTTGTCAAAGTAGATCGGAATAAGTGTGAACCTGAAATAGAATCTCAGATTCTAAGAGAAAAGAGGCAGTGTTGTTTTATCTTAACCCTGTAGAGTGTGGCCTTGGTTTGAGGCTGGGAGCCATGCAGGAGGAGTTCTTGAAACAAGTGCTAGTGACTTCTAAGCAGAGTTGGCTTGATGCTTCTGTCCAGTGAGCTCTTGTAGCAGGGATTTCTTACTTCAGATACTTCTGTGAAACTGTCTTTGCAAATGGCTTTGCTTCCAGTCTCTGTGCTGATGTATTGCTCCCACATGTGTACCTGTTGTTTAAGGGGCTGTGCCTCTATCATGGCCTTGCAGGGACATAGATCTTTGCAGACTCTGCTTGGTCAGCTTGACCCTTTGTAAATTCAGTGTTTCATCCTAAGGTACAAAGTGTGAAAGTCGAGCTACGTGCTGAGAAACGCCTTTTATGTACAAAATTCAGGATTTGCTTTGTATATATTGAATATTTTCAGTATGGTGACTGTCTTGTACCTCGAAGTGACCTGTCTTCTAATTAATAAAAAATTGTATGCATAAGTCAGTGCCTGAGGCTTGAGTTGATGATACAGTTTTACTATTTGAATATTTTATAGTGATTTCAGATGTAAATTTTAGAAGAAGCTGGCATACATACATGGTCAATTAATTTTGAACATTTTCAGTAGTTTCCAAATGTGCTGTTCTTTGGTTTGTAGAGCATTTACTATTAAAAGCTCTGTTGCCTAAGATGTGTTGTTTTTCATGAGGAGCCACTTACTAAGTGACTAGCTTACTGTTTCTGCAGCACACGGCTGGGTTTCATCTCTTTCCTTGTGGGTTTTGGTACACATTCTGATCTTTGGGTCAGCCTAGACAGCCTTTGAATTAGGAACTTGTGACCTTGTGTCTGTAACTGGAGAGTGAGCTCAGGTCTCAGCAGCCATGCTGTTTGCACATATCTTCAAAGTACTTTGCCAGCCATTTCCAGTTATTTTTACTCAGCGCAGTCTGGGAGCTGAAGGTTGCAAACTTGATGTTCTATTCTGAGTGTGGCTGATCTTCCTCACTCAAGACTTTTCTTGTGGTTTCTTTTTACAGCGCCTGGATGGTTCTATCAAGGGAGAAATCCGAAAACAGGCATTGGATCACTTCAATGCAGATGGGTCTGAGGTACATTATGCATGGCTTTAATATTTGGATAACTTGGACTTTGTATATGGGGGTGCCTTCTCCACTTTAATGTATTGTGTTTCAGAAACATTTTGTAGCAGCCCTGTCCTGTCTTGACAAGGGAACAGGATACTCTCCTATTCTAAAAGAATTCTACTTTTGTTGTTCCTCAGTGGGCAAGCACGTACAGGGTTTCGTAGCTTCCTTAGGCTGAACTAGTGATGTTTTCTACTGGCTTACCAGATTTATGGGTTTGAAAGAACAGGAAGGCAAAGGCATGATGTCAGGCCAGTAGAATTAACTTTGATACACATGTTGTTCAAGGTTCTTATCTGTATATTTCTGGTACTGATGCTTAAGTAGTATGTTTGCCAAGTTTGAGTTACATTAGCCTCTCAGTGTGATGTAGCCTAATGTTCTTTCTCTGCTACAGCTTTACGTCACTTAATGTCCTGCCTGGAATTGGTTTTGCCAAGAGTTTTGTTTTGGACACACCTATATTAGAGCATCTTTAACCAAGTTAGAAACCCTGAGTACATTTATATCTGCATATCAGTTGGTCAGATGACAGAGTTAGAAGCATGGGAAAAGAACTTTAATTTGAGTGAAGCTGGTAGGTAACATGTAAGACAGGGAGCAGTGGTGTCAGCTGCTGTACACAGGTGGGGTATGGAGAGTGGCCCAATTTCTAGAGCTTAGTGGGTGGTCTTAGTGAATTACTTGTCTGGATACTGTTCTGGATACATCTAAATCTTCTCATCTGAGGAGTGATACTATATTAGGGACCAAGCCCGAGGAGTTGAGTCAGGAGACTATTAGTCCTGTCCCTCTTCCCCTCCTATTTCTTTAACTAAGAAACCACAAAGCTCTGCTATGTCATGGCGCATGAGGATAAGATGTACTGGTTAAAGCACTCGTCACATCTCTTAGCACATAATAGGCACTCAATGAAATCCAGCAATCTCTCCACCTTGTGTTTATTATAGATAGTACTGATGCAAGTTAAATGTTTCATTTTCTTTTCAGAGAAAATCTGAGGTTTAATTTTTTGTGTAGTTTTGTTTTTTGATTCTCATTCTCTCTGATAGCCATATATAAAATATGGTTTCTCTGACATATTCTATAGCCTTTTAAAATTAATCTTATACTGTTGGGGATTATGTCATCTGCCCATTTGTCAGATGTTGTAGATGGTGAAGCATACCTAGTGTAGCCTTCACTCCAGTGACTCAGTCTCCACATACTGTGTATTCCATCTGTACAGATGGAACTGTCTGTCTCATCCACTTACCTTACTGTACTCATGCTCTATGTGACTTTGTGTGCTTTTGGTCATAATTATACTTGGACAATTTATTTCATGTCATTAAAGGCCTTAGGAATCTCCCCTGACGCCACACCTCTAAGGGGATTAAACCTAGGTCCTTGTGCAGACAGGCACACTACCACCAAGCTATATCCCCAGCCCAGCACCTTAGAATTTGATTTCTAGTAATTTTTTTTTCATGCCTCTACTATGCTTTTCTATTTTATGTGGATAACTTCTTAGCCTGAATGTATGTTTGTGTACTATGTATGTGCCTGGTACCTGGCACCTGGGTCTGGAGGAAGCCAGAAGAGGGTGTTGGATTCCTTAGAAGTGAAGTTACAAATGCTTGTGCACTGACATGGAGGTGCCAGGGACAGAACTGTTCTACAAACAAACAGCAGGTGCTCTGAACCCTGAGCCATCTGTCCAGCTCCTGCTATTTCTTTAGCCATGTTATTATCATTTGAAATAGTTAGAAAATAACAAGCATTTAAAAAGCACTTTGATGCATTTTGTTCAGTTCCCTGGACACATACTCCCATCTTTAGCAGCATTATACTTCATAATCTTCTTAAACCTATTCTTTTGACAATAGACATAAACAGCATGTAGACTATATTGTTCCTTTTGACATTGAAAATTGTTAATGAGATCATTCAGGGTTTGGCTTATATTTTTAGTTTTAGGCATCTAACCCTGA
The DNA here is from genome assembly GCA_019843815.1 of Montemys delectorum. Taxonomy (NCBI): domain Eukaryota; kingdom Metazoa; phylum Chordata; class Mammalia; order Rodentia; family Muridae; genus Montemys; species Montemys delectorum. The sequence continues at coordinate 23,247 of JADRCD010216136.1, forward strand.
ACTGTCTGTTGTTAATCTATATGCTATATGTATTCTCAGCTGCTGATTAATTATTATTGTGATTATTTAAAATTCTTGAAAGATAACTGTCTCTCTCTTTGTGTTTTCATTGCTTAATGCTGTCGATTATGACTGTAAGAATGTGAAGAGCTCTCTGTTCTTTCTGTTCCTCTGTCTGTCTGTCTACCTATCTATCTAGTCTATCTCTATCATCTGTTGAATAGATCCATTTTTTTGAGGTTCATTCTCCAAGTCAGCAGTTTGTTTACTCATTTACTAATTTATTTTGGTTTGGTTTGTTTTAGAGACAGAGTCCCTTATAGCCTAGGCTGGTGTCAAGCTCAGTATATAATTGAGGATGGCCTGGACTCCCTGACCCTTCTGCCTTTTCCTGAGTGCCAAGTTATAGGTGTAATGCCACCACACTTTTCCGAAACCATTTTTTGAGTGGTAGATTTATACTCAAAAGGCATTAACTTTTGTAGGTTGTTGAAATGGCTCAGCACATGCATGTATGTATGTACACACACACTCAAAATGTTCAAAAAAAGAAAAAGAAGTGTTATTTTTTGATACAGATGATCAGATGCTCTGAAAATAGTGATATTTTAAGCTTTTTTTTTTACTTTCCCTCTGCCCACATGTTTTTCTGAGCACTTACTATTAAGCAGGTATACCACACCTGTCCAGTCTCTGATTGCTGTGCACCCTGGAAGTCATTAGAGCCTGGTCTTTGGCACACAGTGTTTCCTCACACCCAGGGACAAGGAATTTCTGCCTTTCCCTAGGCATCCTTTGTGATGCCAGAGGTTCCTGTGCGCCTCCGCAGTCCTGATTCATGCCGTGTTGCTGTTTTTCTCATCAGCCCCATTGAGTGGATGGGCATACACAGTGAAGTGTGTCTGTGTACACTAACTACTTCGCATGTGGGTCGCTTGCTACAACAGTTCCCAAGAAGACTGAGTTTGTGTGGTGCTTTGGTTAACTTGTTGCATACACTAGTTTCAACTGGGGAATGAATTTCCTGTCCCTGCCGCCTTTATCCCCCTTTGTTCCCCACACTGACACTTCCTCTTAATCAAATGAAAATGCCTGTGTCTCAAGTCCTTGAGCTCCTTTTAGCCTTCATAAAGTTTGTCCATCATATCTCACTTTTCTTCACACCTGCAGGGGTTTCCAGGTGTGAGGGCTTATTGGAGTGTGAGAGTGTCTCTCAGAAGGCCACTGCATAAAGTAGTATATTGCATTGTGTACAGGACTTCTGTTTCCTGCTCTCCACACGGGCTGGCGGCCTGGGAATCAATTTGGCTTCAGCGGACACAGTTGTCATCTTTGACTCTGACTGGAACCCCCAGAACGACTTGCAGGCACAAGCCCGAGCACATAGAATCGGCCAGAAGAAGCAGGTCAGTGGAGATGGGTTCTGGAGTCACTAGGAGACAGCAGGCAGAGGTTTATCCTTCCCCATCACTGTTTGTAAATGCCTGTTTCCCCACCGCTTTGCCTTCTCTTTTTTAACTTATTCGGAAAAGAGATGTCTTTGGACCTCAGATGAGTCCTAGTATGGACTCTTAGCCTACTTCTATGGGAAGTATGTCATGAGTGACTTTCTACATAGTTACCAGGAAAAGTGAATGAGGAGCAGCCTCAGAGCTTAAGAGTATGGCTAAGGAGTTCAGTATTAGTCAGGGCACTTAGTTTTATTCTCTGTGATAGTGTAATCTGCAGCATGCTGGAAATGCACAGGCTTGGGTTTTTGGTTTTTTTTGTCTATGGGTCTCAAAGACTGCTTTCCTATTGGCTAACTTACAATCAACTTCTCTGGTATGTGACCAGTGATTTAGTTGATTTTGTAAAATCAAGCCAATTATTATTGGGAAGATGCTTGTTAAGAACAAGGCTGTGCTATCTTTCGAAGCTCTTTCCTTTAAGCATTTAGCTTGCTCCAGTAACACACCTTCTGCATCCACCAGTTCACCGACCAAGGCTGGCAGTGTGTAGTCCTGTGATACAAGAGAACAAAGTGACTTTCTCCTGGATTTGACAGCAATAACTTTAGCTTTAAATGGGGATAAACATAACATTTCTTCTTCTTACAGGTGAATATTTACCGCCTGGTTACAAAGGGGACTGTGGAAGAGGAGATCATAGAACGGGCCAAAAAGAAGATGGTATTGGACCATCTGGTGATTCAGCGCATGGACACCACTGGCAGGACAGTTCTTGAAAACAACTCAGGAAGATCCAAGTAAGTACCAGGAACATGGCAAGACAGAGAATCAGATTGTTTCCACCAGCATTTGATCCAGTTGTGATAGATTTTACCACAGGCAGTATCTGTCAGTCAACTTGATGCTGTACGGAGAGTGCTGTCCTCCTCCCATTTATTTTCATATGTGTGTGTCTGCACACACATCTGACCTGTACACACATGACCTGAGAGGTCTGAGGCAAGAATTGGAATTCTGCTTTTACCATGTGGTTTCTGGGGATAAAATTGGATGAAGCTGGGACAGAGCTTGCCCACTGAGCCATCTGGCTGGTTCATCATCTTTGTTTTGCGATGGTCTTTTGTCTTTGCTTCTGGCTCCACGTATGATATCATGCAGCTGCAGAAGTGTGAGCCATGTTGTTAGTTGCTTTTCAGTGTAGCACAGAGGCACCTCTGACTGCACCAGGACGCCTTTATACAGAAGTGGCTCCTGTGCTGTCATTGATAGTGAAAATGCTTGTGTGGAGGTTGTGCCTTTTTAAACTGGACAAAAGGGCAAAAGGACATAGAGGTACAGAACTGAACAGTTTATACTGTGACTAGCTGTGGCTTACGTCACAGTGCATTCATGATGGAGTCAAATTGTTCTTTGTAATAAGTAGGTTGTTTTGAGATAACTTTCTGTTCAAGAAGAGCCTAAATCAGAGAAGTTGATCTATTTTAGATGAGAGGTGAGAAGGATGAAGTTCTTGGTGAAGATGAGGCGGCTTCCTGAGACAAAGGGCAGGGGAAAAAAGCATGTGTTGTTACCATCTTTGCAGGATAGTAAACTGAGTTTCTAGACTTAGCACAAGCTCTGGGTTAGTAATGCAGAATTTGAGAGATCATTGTTCTTGGGGCAGAATTACCTTTTGTTCATTTGTCCCCTCTGCAAAAAGTTTACACACAGAAGTCCAGGTCCAGAGTACATAATTGACATTCTTCAAAAACTTTACAGATGTTTAGTTACTTTTTATGTATGTGAGTGTTTACTTTTCATGTATTTATATATTCCATGTATGTACCTGGTTCCTGCAGATGTCACAGAAGGCATTGGAACTTGTCATTTGAGTTACAGGTGGCTGTGAATCACCATGTGCGTGCTAGAAACCAACCCAAGTCTTCTGGAAGAGCAGCGAAAGCTCTTGCCCACTGAGCCATAAGCTTAGTCCTTCTTAAAATTTTCACACTTTTATTTATTTGTGAGGGAACTGAGGGGTACACTTGTGCCTGTGTTTGAGTGTGGAGGTAGAAGACAATTTGTTTTCTCCTTCTACCATGTGGGTCCTGGGGATTGAATGTAAGTGGCAAGGGTGCCTCACCTGCTGAACCATCCCTCCTCCAACCTCTTACTTGAGACCACAACTGTATTTTTCTCCTACAGCTCAAATCCTTTTAATAAAGAAGAGCTGACAGCTATTTTGAAATTTGGAGCAGAGGATCTCTTCAAAGAAATTGAAGGAGAGGAGTCAGAGCCTCAGGTAATCTGTTTGGAGCATGGGAATTTACTTTTGTAGCTACTATGGTAATCAGTATGAAGGTTCTTAAAATTAAAAACAGAAGTGCCATATGATCCAGCTATACCACTCCTAGAACCATACCCAAAGGAACCATAAGTGAGATGTCCCAGAGATGCTTGCATATCCAAGCTCACTGTAATACTAATCACAGTTCCAAGTTACATAATCAGCCTGGGTGTCCATTGATAGGTGCATAGGTTACAAAACTACTGTGTCTGTACACATTTGAAAATATGTCATTTGTAAGAAAATTGGTGGATCTGGAAGTTATCAAGTGAAATGAGACAGATTCTGAAAACCAAGTATCACATGTTTTTTTTTCTCATATGTAGAACTTTATATATTTTATATATTTGTATATAAGTTTGCTTATATAAACATGCATATATGTATATGTATGTATATATGACATGAAAGTCAAAGGATGTGTATTTTTGAAGAGGGAAGAGTAAGTTAGCATTAGCAAAAGCAGGTAATTAAGAATGAACATTATCCAAGTATATTATAGACTTAAGAAAATGTAGTTGTAGAAATCATCTTTTTTACAATAAAGATGACTAGTAGAAAAATGGTTTTTTTTAAAGGATATGTTATGAGCATCTAAGTTTTTTTAGGAAAGACACTTTGTTAGAGATTTTTATAAAGTAATTATTTGAAGGGAAGTGGCTTTTTTTTAAAGAAAAAAATTTTCTTGCTAAGCTCAAAGCTTTTACAACACTAAAGGAGAACAGATAAAACCTTGAAGGATTCTGTATGTCCCCATATTTTCTTTCATAGAATTCCCTGACTATAAGTGAATACAGTGGGAAGTGTTGAGTGTGAAGATGTGACAGGCGGCAGAGTATTTAGAGTTGTAGGGAAGTGGCCTGTGTGCATCTGACGTTTGCAGTACATGCTGAGACTGGTGCTTGCCCACTATAGCTGTGTTACTTTTGTTCCTTCAGGAAATGGATATAGATGAAATTTTGCGTTTAGCTGAAACCAGAGAGAATGAAGTGTCAACTAGTGCAACAGATGAGCTGCTATCACAGTTTAAGGTATGGAGTTTAAGGTATGGGAGGGAGCAGTCAATGCTGACTTTCTATCAGCTCTCTTTGTCTAGTCACTGTGTTTGTACAAGGCTTGTATTTTCCCCCTTACCAGAATTAGCTCCCTCTCAGTGTCATTCTGAGTGTGAGTGTTAGGACTGTAGTCTACAGTGTTCCATGAAGGTAACCACTAAGTGAACCATCCTTCCTAGAGTCATGGGCAGAGGAAAGGACATTGATGAAGACTGACTGTATTACCAGTGGGATAAGCAAAAGACCAGAAGTACGGAGGGATATGAGCCATTCATGACATCAGATGCCAAGAGAAGTCAAAAGCATGGGGATTGTAGGGGAGAGTTAGGAGATTCCCCCACCTACTCGAGACAGGGTTTCTCTGTGTATCCCTGGCTATCCTGGAACTGATTCTCTAGACCAGGCTGACTCAAACTCACAGATCTGCCTGCCTTGCCTCTGCTTCTACCTCCCAAGTGCTAGTATTAAAGGTGTATGCCACCAGCACCCGATTTACATTTTTGTTTTTGAGGGATAGTCTGCTAGACCTTTGTCTTTTTCCCTATCCTTTCTTGTTTACTCTTTTCCTTTCTCCTGTCTCTCCCCTCCCCCCCCCCAAAAAAAAAAGGGGGCAGTAAAGGAATAGTCAGTGGTGTCTGATAAAATATAAAAAAGGAATAGATGACCACAGTGCCAAGGAGGGGGAGTTTGAACATTATTAAGTCTGTGACTTGAGTTCTGCTGAGAGGCAGAAAGCAAGCCTTGGGACAGCTGTGGGTTAGAGTGAGTGTGGTAAGGAGTGACATAAATCTAGATGGTTTCTTTGCTGTGGAGCCACTCACCATGTGCCTTTGTCCCAACTAGTACATACTGTTGGGAAAGCTGGGTCACTTGGCAATCCTAGGGTGGGACATTGGTCTGGAGGGTGGAGGATAATCAGAGTAGCAAATGTTTCCAAAATGCAAGGCAGAATATGGCTGATTCTCTGCAGGTTAAAGATGCAAGAGAAAGTTGAAGATTACTATGGTATTGGGCACAGTAGGCTCTTAGTGTTGAGGGAGAAGACATGACTCTTCAGGTTGTCCTCTCACTTTTTCAACATGTGCAGTGACGTGTATGTGTACAAAATAAACAAGTTAATATAAAATCCCAAACTTAAACTGTTGTAAACAGTACAACTTGTTTGCGCAAAAATAATTGACAGACCAATGAGTTGGTTTGTTTTTAACAGTCTCAGAAATTATGCCTCTTTTTTCTTGAAATTAAAATATTTGATTGTAAAGATCAAAATATTCTAATGAAAGTTGAAGAGTTAGTTTTGACTACATGTCATAAAGTTTTGATTTGATTTTTGTGTTAGCTCCAAGTGACTTTGAAGAATGGGAATTGTAAAAGTCCCTTTGTGCTCCAGCACTCTTAGGCCAGGAAGGAAGGAGAGTAAAAGAATGTGAAGCTGGAAACAGGGCTCTGCACAGGAGCTGCCTGATGTTTGACTACAGCCTTAGTCTGGGAGCTTTGATGGTTTTCTTTTTTGGGGCACATACTGGTTGACTACAAATACCTCCAGTGTTTGATAGTGAAGAAATCGAATGTCTTCTAGATTAAAATGGGCTTATGAGCACATATATACTTTGACTGGTTACACTTTTGATAAAGGTGAATTAGGTGACAGAGTGACTAAATGACTGAGGGCTGGCTGCTGCTTATCACAGAAGATACGAGATCATCAAGGATGATTATTAGGTGCCAAACATTTCATACAACCTAAGCAAATTAAATTATCCAGTCAGTGTGATGCAAGTGAAATACACAAATTTCAGTAAATCTTACCAAACAGTTTTTAACCTTTCTGTATCTATTTCCCTAATTTTTAATAAAGTTTTTGATGAACTGATAGCTTTGGCAAGTTGATTTGGTGAGAATAGTAAAAAAAATTATTTTGATTATATAATATTATGAGTCCTATTATAGTGTTCTAAATTGAAAATACTCATTCAGCTGATACCTGGCAGATGGTGTTTGGAGGTGGAGAAATGTCAGACGAGGGTTGTCCTTTTTCTTTCAGGTTGCCAACTTTGCAACGATGGAAGATGAAGAGGAGCTAGAAGAGCGTCCTCACAAGGATTGGGATGAAATCATTCCCGAAGAGCAGAGGAAAAAAGTAGAAGAGGAAGAGCGGCAGAAGGAACTGGAAGAAATTTATATGTTGCCTCGGATTCGCAGTTCTACTAAAAAGGTGAGATGTGGCTGCAGGTATAGATTAGTCAGGGAGAGCCCCGGCACAGGAGAGGCCCTGGAACAGGAGAGGCCCCTGCATGGGAGAGGCCCCTGCACGCGAGAGGCCCTGGTACAGGAGAGGCCCTGTACAGGAGAAGCCCTGGCACAGGAGAGGCCCTGATTCAGGGAGAGGCCCCGACACAGGCCTGTGGAGCAGACTCACAGTCAAGACTCATAAGCACACCCTTGGGCCCTTTTACTTGGTCTTTGCTGATTGGCTTTTTGAGAAATGAATGGAAGAGTTCCGAGTTTACAGTTTTTATTTTGTCTTTGAGGTTAAAATTGCTGACAGTCCTGATAGACAGCTTGGTTCATATTGCTGCTGTCCTCGTCTTTCAGAGTGCCAAATTCTTTTTGTCCTTAAATGTTCACAGTACTAGGTCTAACTAGTAAAAGATTGCATGACTAACATAGGGCATCCACAGGCTGCACAGCTGACTCAACCTTTCACTAGCACCATGTGATACAGTGTTATTTAAATAAGAAAACAAATTTATTAACCATTTTTTTGGAGTTATTAGGCTTGCCTGCTATCCTGGTAAATCAGCATTACCACATGTTCAGCTGCTACTGCATGTCACACAGTTCTGAGTGCATTTTTATTTCCTGATGCATTTAATGCTTGTGAAAACCCTGTCTCCAAGGGACTGTCATACTTTTATCTTATTTCACAAAGGAGGAAAAAAGACAAAGAAGTCATTAATTTTCTGAGGAATTTCTGTTTTATGCTGGGTATCTTATATATTACAGTATAAGATTAATCAAACATTTTAACTTCAGTGCATTTAATCTTTGCAAGGTCACTGAAAGTATGACAGTTTTTCTCCCTATTCCTTGATATCTAACATTTGAAGGAAGCCAACTTGTCAGATATGATTTGAAGTCTGAGCACTAACAGGTAAGTTGGGCTGGTCTAAGTCCCAGACTTAACCACTTGCTAAGTGCAGCTTGGCTTATTCTTTCTCAGGCTCAGACAAATGACAGTGATTCTGACACTGAATCTAAGAGGCAGGCCCAGAGGTCCTCTGCTTCCGAGAGTGAGACAGACGACTCTGATGATGATAAGAAGCCGAAGCGCAGAGGGCGCCCCCGAAGTGTGCGCAAAGACCTCGTGGAGGGCTTCACGGATGCCGAGATCAGAAGGTTGGTGGAGTCTGTTCCACGAGAGCTTGCGTGGGAAGGTGTGCTCTAAGCCTTGGCCAGTGCGTCCCCACATGTGTGGCCAAGTAGGAAGGGAGTAACTGTACAAGGAAGACAGAGAAGCTAAGGCGTCTGCAGGCTTCCTGGACTTCCTGCAGGTTTTCCAGACTCAGTCTTGCCTGCTTTTTGTCAGGTTTTTATGTTCTGTTTTTTTTGCTTGGGCTGGGTGAGGCAGGTCTAAGTGACTCAGCTGGCTTTGGGCAGAGGGTCTGTTTGTGGTTCTTACTCTCATGCTTTCCCCCTAGGAGTGCCTAGCTCACAGGCTGTTTTTCTCCTTCCTTGATGTTTTCAAGAGTAAGTTTACCAAAGGGAGATTTATGTATAGCACACACACTTGTATGTGTGCTAATGTACATGTAGAAATGGCTCTGCTGGTGGTAGAGCCTTGCTGCATGGCCCTTGTCAGCGTCAGTGCTGTTGCAGGCCGTGGTGGCTTGGTTATGTTCCTGTTCTAGTAGCACACATGAGACGCCATTTGGCAGCTGTCCTTTCTTATCTACATACATTCTTGGCATGGCAAAGATGGCGGGATTGTTCATCATTTTATGTTGGTCTGTGTCTTTAAATCTAACTCGTGTAGGCAGCTTGTAGTTAGGGGGCGTTTTACCGAAGTCTCCTGACAGCCATTTGCTTTGCCTTAACCCATTACATGCACAGCTGTGACTGTCTGTGACCTAGGCTCTCTTTGCTCACTTATTTCTCCATCAGTGACTCTTGTGGTCAGCAGGCAGATTCAGTGTTCCATTCTAACTGCCTTGTTTCTATTGCTATCTTTTCTTTTTTCACTTATTTTCTTGGTGATTTTCATGGAAACTTCAAGGAACATGTGTATGCCTAACAGTTTAATGTCAATGGTTTATGAAAATTTTGGGTGCAGTTCCTCACCTTCTTCCTGTCTCCTTTATGCTCATGTCACATGTTCTTCACGCAGAGGAAGCCCATCCACACGGTCTTATGCTCTTCTCTGTGTCATTGCACATTGAGCTTGATGGAAGAGTTCAACCAAAGATCCCTTGATACTGTCTTTATAGTTGATGATTTAGTGATCTCATATCTACTTTTTTCTTTGTGTGGATTTGAGCTAGTGTGTAATGTCCTAGATATCCTGCCTAAGAGTTCTCATTTAGAGTTTCCTTTTGGGGCTGTGTCTCCTAGTGATGCATTCTTTATTTTTCAATTTCTGGCTATCTTCTTTTCTTTTCTGTTTTGGTTTTCAAGTTTATTGGTTCTTTTTCTCCTATTTGTCTCTCTTTTTTTTTTTCCCTTTCAAGACAGGGTTTCTCTGTGTAGCCCTGGCTGTCCTGGAATTTACTCTGTAGACCAGGCTGGCCTCGAACTCAGAAATCCGCCTGCCTCTGCCTCCCAAGTGCTGGGATTAAAGGCGTGTGCCATCACCGCCCAGCATTTGTCTCCTTAAAGTTTTCTCTTTGTTCCTTTTCTTTTGCACTCTTGGAATCATCTCCAAGGTTGCATGCGTGCTAGGCAAGTGCCCGACCATTGAACGGCCTTCCAGTTCTCTAGTTTGTCCTTCTGCTGACCGCCTCTATCTACTAGGTGACTCGTTAATGCGTCAGTCCGTGTGCATGTTTACAGTGGCAGGTTCTCGTCTCAGAAGTCAAGTCCAGCTTCCAGACTTCTTAAAGTACAGTTTTCTTGATAGTCTTTGTCCTTCTTCTGTGTGCTGTTTTTGAGATCCATGGGCCTTAATTTTGTTTTTTGTTTGAAGACCAGCTGTTTTAAGTAATGTACTATAGTACCTCTGGACTTCGTCTTCCCCCACTAGTCAGTTTGATACTAGTCACTGACTTCCCTCAACTGGTTTGTAAAGTTTGTTGTCATGTCTTTTGACGTCTCTGCTATTCGCAGAGTGATTAGCAAATGGCAGGCAGATACCCATCCTAGCAACTCTGCTAAGCTCTTCGACCAGCATGGTAGAGATCAGGGTTAGTGCTCTGTGTGTCTGTTCTCAACTGTTCCCTGACCTTGAGAATAGGCACATGCACAATTGACATTAGGACCTTCACAGATTTTTCCTTTGCATGTGTGCCGACCTGCAGATGTGTGGTCTTTTTGATTCTTTAGAGTCCGTCAGAGCCTTTGAGGGTGCTCTGGTGGCATCTTCTTCCCAGTTTTTTTGTTTTTATTTTTTTATTTTTTTATTTTTTTTATTTTTTTATTTTTTAATTAGGTATTTTCTTTTTTTTTTTTAATTAGGTATTTTCTTTATTTACATGTACATTTTCCCTTTCCCATCTTCCCCTCCAAAACAAACAAACAAACAAAAGCAAGAACAAACCCCTTTTGCCTCCCCCTTCCCCATGCCTGCCACCCCACCCTCTCCCACTTATTGGCCCTGGCATTCCCCTACACTGGGGCACAAAACCTTCACAAGGCCGAGGTCCTTTACTCCTATTGATGATCGAATCCTCTACTATATACCTGCTTCCAGTACATTCAATCCCACCCTGTATAGTCCTTGATTGGTGGTTGGGTCCCTGGGAGCTCTGAGGGTACTAGTTAGTAATTGTTGTTCGTCCTAAGGGGCTGCAAACCCTTCAGCTCCATAGAACCTTTCTCTAACTCCTTCATTGGGGACCGTGTACTCAGTTCAATGAATGGCTGTGAGCCTCTACATCTGTATTAGTCAGGTATTGTCAGAGCCTCTCAGGAGATAGCTATATGCTTGTCCTTGCTTCCGTCTCTGCTCCATAGTTAATCTCTGCCACTCCTTCTGTGGGTGTTTGATTCCCCTTTTTAAGAAGGAATGAAATGTCCACCTTTTAGTCTTCCTTCTTCTAAAATTTCTTGTGGTTTGTGGGTCGTTCTTCCTGTATTCCAAACTTCTGGGCTAAAGAATGCATACCATGTGTGATCTTTTGTGATTGGGTTACCTCACTCAGGATGATACTCTCCAGATCCATCCATTTCCCTAGGAATTTTATAAATTCATTGTTTTTAATAGCTGAGTAGTACTCCATTGTGTAGATGTACCACACTTTCTGTATCCATTCCTCTGTTGAGGGACATCTGGGTTGTTTCCAGTTTCTGGCTATTATAAATAAGGCTGCTATGAACATGGTGGAGCATGTGTCCTTATTACATGATGGAGCGTCTTGTGGGTATATGCCCAGGAGTGGTATGGCTGGGTCCTCTGGTAAAACTATGTCCAATTTCTGGAGGAACCGCCACACTGATTTCCAGAGTGGTTGTACCAGTTTGCAATCCCACCAGCAATGAAGGAGTGTTCCTATTTCTCAGCAGCCTCTCCAGCATCTGCTGTCACCTGAATCTTTTATCCTAGCCAATCTGACTGGTGTGAGGTGGAATCTCAGAGTTGTTTTGATTTGCATTTCCCTGATGACTAAGGATGCTGAACATTTCTTTAGGTGTTTCTCAGCCATTTGGTGTTCATCAGTAGAGACTTCTTTGTTTAGCTCTATGCCCCATTTTTTAATAGGGTTATTTGGTTCTCTGGAGACTGACTTCTTGAGTTCTGGTGGCATCTTCTTCCCAGTTTTTTTGTTTTTATTTTTGACCAGTACCTTATTATCTCCAAGGGATGTGCCCAGGTCATTGGTGTATTAAACCTGTGTAGCTAGGACCAATGACCTTTGCACCTCCACAAAGAGTTCTACACACACATACATACACACACACACACACACACACACACACACACACACACACACACA
>JADRCD010216136.1:35626-59618 GCA_019843815.1 Montemys delectorum
TGATGATGATGATGATGATGATGATGATGATGATGATGATGATGATGGAGGACACCAATAACAGTAATAATTAATGAAAAGACGAAAAAGACAAACCTGGCAGTAGTACTTTTAGGGATGCATAGTCAGGCATACCTTCTCTCTGAAGATGGTTCTTCTGAGTTGCCTCAGATCCATCTTTGCTGGCAGCTGTCGTGCACAGGGGTCACAGTTGCTGATGATTTCTCCAGATTATTTTGGCTCCAGAGAGAAGGAGTTGAAAGTAAAGCACGCACGTTGCACTAATAGAAAGCTCTTGGCTCTTGCTGAGACTCCGCCCTTTTCTTGAACAAATGCTTCAGATGGGCTGCAGACCCTTATAATTTCTAGGCCTCCCTTGGGGTTGATTTTGCCAGTTTTTGTTGATGGTTTTGCTATTTTTGTGCCACTGAAGATCATTATCGCTGTTTTCAGTGCTGGGGATTGAACCCAAGGCCTGGTACATGCTAGGCAAGAGCTATGTCTTAGCTTCCTTATTATTTTTAAATCTCAAGGTTTACTATTCAAACATAAAATATTTCACTTTATATTAAGGAGACATGTAGGGTTGATTGAGAGCCCTCAGATTCACTTTCATATTTAGCCTGTTACTAAGGTTTCATGTTCAAGTTCTTTATTTCAGACTGATATTTAGCTATTACCACCTTTAGTCCTGTTATGGCATTTTAGTTCCTTGTTTCTTCGTCTCCTTCCTTACGTGGTTACATAGTAACTTGGCATATTATCGTGATAGAAATGATGTGCTGTGGCATCTTGCTTTTTATCAAAAGTTTTGGTGAGATGGTGATGGGATGATGGCAGTGATTAGCGTGGTTGAACAGAGAGACTGGAAAAGTCCATTGGAGGCAAGGATGGGCAATGTAAATTGGTTCCTGAATAGCTTTGTGTACGTTTTAATTATATGTGTGTGTGCATTGTGTGTGTTTTATATATAAAGTTTTGCTTAATATTAAAAAGTATTTGACAGAGCCATAGAAGTCTTAGAGCTATATTATTCATCATAAAATAATGAGAAATACTGTGACTCAGCTCAGCATAGAGTTAGTGGACTGAAATGGCCACCAAGTAATGGAGTTAGAGTTTCGTCATCGTTGAGCTGTTGTGCCCTGGTTCCTTGTAGTCACAGTTTCTAGGTCCTGATCTGTCACTGAGAATAAACTTGGCATCTGCTTTGAGTAGAGCTTGAGAACGTGTTGGGTTCACAACTCAGAAACACTCCGTAGTCGATTACTAGCTGCACAGATCGTGCCAGGCTCGTGACAGTTGTGGCTCATACTTCATCACAGGATATTGTGGGATTGGTATAGCTAATACTTGTGGGTTTTAATTAACTTTGTTCATCATATTCTTAGGTTCATCAAGGCTTATAAGAAGTTTGGTCTCCCTCTTGAAAGGTAAGACCAATAATAGATTCTATCCTCTTTTTACTTTTCTTATAGCACATTTTCTTTCTTTTTTGCATCTCAATGCAAATTTCTCACCTTTGAAGGAGTTAGTATAAAAGTCACTGCATGTGGCAAAGTGGGTCTGTGGTCCTTTAGACAACCTGACTTTTATATAGTGGATTTATGTGCTTGGTTTGATGCATTGTAATGGATGGTATAGAAGAAAAGAAAATGAACAGAAAGAGGCAAACTAGTGTGTGCAGCTTTTAGGCACTTCACAAGCTAATGGTTGCAGATAGCTCATTTGTAAAGTAAAGTAAACTCGGACCTGATTCTTCTGATGTTAATGGCTGATGTTCTGTGGGCCATCCCAAGGCAAGTTTTGGTGATGGGAAATGGGTATACTTTAGTTATTAGACAAGGTTCTTGTTGGTCTTGGATTGACCTATACAGCAGGTATCTTTCAAGAGCAAGCACTTATGAGATCTAGTGACATTCATGCAATATTCAGAAAAGAGGGCCCAGTATCTTGATCTTCTTTTTTCAGGCTAGAGTGCATAGCACGTGATGCTGAGCTAGTTGATAAGTCTGTGGCAGACTTGAAACGCCTGGGGGAGCTGATTCATAATAGCTGTGTGTCGGCAATGCAGGAATATGAGGAGCAGCTGAAAGAAAATGCCAGTGAAGGTAAGTCAGCAAGTGTAATTCAGGAAGTAAGTCTTCTGTATCTGGTGCACATGCACGGATTTCTGTGTCAGGGCTTTTAATAACAAGTACTGATAGCCCACGTGTGCCTGGTGCTTGCAGTTGTCTATTTTGAGTTGGCTTTCTGTGAGCTGTGCTGAGACCCCATCTATCTACTCTCAGAGGAAGTGGCTTTGGAATGTATGATATGATTAACAAGGTGAAACGGCTTTCTGATGCTGCTGTGAAAAGAGTATACTTGACTGAACGATGCAAAGACATGAGAGGGCCAAAGTAGAATGGTCATCTCCATATTTTGGCTCTGAAGGATAATTATAGACTAAACACGATGATAGGTGTATTGTTATATTATGGCAGATGTAAGACGTTGAGAGAGAGAGAGGGGGGGGAGAGAGAGAGAATGTATATACACATACATGAAATGTAAGTGTTGGACAAGTATGGACAAATAATGTAAACATTTTAGTTGTATTGAGATTTTCATGGTACTTTAATTTGTTGTAATTGGGTTGGACATATAATTTCTTTCCTCTAAAAAAACAGAAAAGAGTTTTTGCTTGATGCTTTAATTCCATTCACTGTGGTAAAACACCATAACTAAAATAGTTTATAAAGAATTTATTTTGGTTTATAGTTTTGGAAGGTTCATAGTAGTTAAGCATGATGGCAGGATCAGGAAGCCAAGAGCTCTCTCATCCTCAACTGTAAGTCTCAAGCAGAAAGAGCAGACTGGAGGGGGCTCATGGCCACACCACGTGACCTATTCCCACCAGCAAGGCTATGCCAACCAAACCTCCCCAAACAGCACCAACTGCAGACCGCCCGGGAGTTCATATACTCCGTCCTGGAAACACTTCTCATTCCAACCACCACATTGTACTACTAGGCCCATATAGCCTTGTTGCCGTATTATAATGCAAAGTGCTTTAGTCCCCATAGTCTGTCACAGTCTCAACACTGTTTAAAACCCAAAGTCATCTCTTTTAAGACTCAATGCAATTTGTTAACTGTAATCCTATATAAAATAAAAAAGTAAGTTATGTACTTCTAGTACACAAAGAAACAGTACTGTGTTCTTGTTTGACTTCAGAGATTGACCTCACGGGGGGGGGGGGGGCTCTAGGTTACGAAGAAAAGCTGGGATCAGGTGAACTGCACTCTCTGGAGGAGCCACAGCAATGGACTCTCAGAGTGTGTTTATAACATACAGTTAAACAGGGAGGCAGGGTTATTGAATACAAACAAGGAATCATAGTTTATGGTATACAGGTGGATCAATGAGATAGGTTTGGCTAATCTGTGTAGGGGACCAGTATTCAGACTGTAAGTATCCAGGGGTGGGGGAGAACTGTGGTGGACATTTTCTGTGCTCACTATCTGTATTTACACTCAGACCCATAGGAAGATTTTGCTATAGCTCTGAACCTCACCTGGGGAAGGTTTGCAACTCCTATGAGGTTGAGGCTTTGGAGTCTTTGACATGACTGAGCATGTCAACAGCACACATCTACTAAAAACTTCTTTCACTCAGGGTGTTGTGTGTGCTCCCAACAGAACAGAGTAGATATTACCATTGCAAAAGGTAGGAAATACTGGACCAAAGCAAGACCAAAATCCACCAGGGTAAACATCAAATCTTGGAGCTTTCTTGTCCCATATCAATGGTTCTACTCTTCCAGCTTTGCTGTCTTGTCACAGACATCTATCTTTTTGGCTGGTTCCATTCCCTGTATGTGCTTTCATAGGCAGATGTCTCCTCGGCATTTTTGAGTCTCTGTTACAATCCAAGATTCATCTTCACAGCTTCACACAGTGGCTTCTCCCAGTCTGGAAGAGAGTTCTGTGCCACATGCTGCCTAGCTTCAGTGGCTATCTGAAGTCGGAGGAGGAATCCATATACTTTCACTCTTGCATCCATTATCACATCGAGGACACTGCTTTGTTTGCTTGGGATGGACCCTCCTGTGCCTGAACTATGATAGTAGGAGCTTTGGTTTGCAGCTTAGGCCTTTTCCCTTTGCAAATTGGAAGCTTAGTCCTAAGACTCCTTCCCTTTGTTCCAGTGCAGAGCAGGCCTCTTCCTTAGTGGCCCTTATCCCTAACAATTGCAGCCTTGGTTAACACATTCCTTGGCTGGAACACTAAGTTTCCTGGGGACCCCTTTCTCTCCAAATAGTTCAGTTTGTATTTTCTGCCCACTTGCTCTTTTTCGTCTTAGACCTGAATAAATGCCAATAATAACTATGCCTCAGCCTCAACATTATTCAGGTTTGAAATTTCCTCCACCAAAGAAATTAGTTCATTATTTGATGTATAGACCAGATTTGGTTTCACACCCAAACATATATGGCTGCTTGCTTCTGCCTTCCCGTGCTAGGATTAAAGACCTGTGCTGCCCATTACCCTCTAATTTACCCTTAAGTAAGTCCTTAGGACAAGGGCAGAAGACAGCCAGATTCTTACTAAAATATCACACAAATGGCTTGTGGTCCAGCTTCTGATATTGTCCCCTCTGAAACATTTTGAGTTTGGCCTCCTTAGTCCACATTGCTTGCAGTGCTATGATTTCTGGGCTCATACTAGAGTGGCAAATTAATTTTTGCATATGGTGTTCAGCTGTTTGGACATCTTATATATTCTTCTGAAACCCAACATGGTCTGGTTCTTCACAGCAGCAGTGCATGCGCTGTCCTGGTTTGCTCTTCAGTCACATGATGACACACTGACCAAAACCATGTTGGGAGGGTTGGGTTTATTGTAGTTTATAATTTAGAGTTCATTATCAAGGGACTCAGGCAAGCAGGAGCAGAGACAGGAGCCACGGAGAACACTCTTTACTCGCTTCCTTCCGGTGCTTTATTATATAATCTAGGACCAACCTGCTCAGGGCTGACATCATCCAGAGTGGGTTGAGCCCTCACACATCAGTCATTAATCAAGAAAATGCCCAGTCAGATAGTGGTAGCACACACATTTAATCTCAGCACTTGGGAGGAAGCAAGTGAATCTCTGTGAGTTTGAGGCCAGCCTGGTCTACAGAGTGAGTTCCAGGACAGCCAAGGATACACAGTGGAACCCTGTCTCAAAAAAAACCAAAAACCAACCAAACAAAAAACCCAAATAACAACACCACCACCAAAACCAAAACCAAAACCGGGAAAAAAAAAACCAAAAAAAACCCAAAAACAAAAAAAACAGAAAAGAGAAGAAAAGTTCCCCAGACACAGGCCTATAGACCAATCTGATGGAAATAACTCCTCATTTGATATTCTCTCTTCCCAGATGACTCTAGCATATATCATTGAAAATATTAACCAGCACCCTCTTTGGAAGAAAAACAGTGTTTTATAAGCAGGGCACTGAAGTGCTCACTCAGAAAGGCAGGTGTCCTCATGGGTTCCCTGGGCCTTGTCTGTCTGGGTCACCTACCCCTTTCTTTTCTTCCTCCTTGTTCTGCTCGGTAGCACCATCCTCAGACAGCTTTCCTCTCTGGAGGTCAGGGTCAAGAGGCAGCTAGTTGTCTGGAAGCCCCATTGTACTTTTTCTTAGTTACTACCCTTGGGTAGTTCTATGCCCTCACAGTAACAGGTTTGGGTGGTTAATCATTCCATACATTACAGTGGCTGTCTAGTGTCTGGTTTACAGTGTTAGCTGTTCTTATCAAGTAAAGAAACAAGTATTTACTCTGAGTTTCACTGTTAAGGACGTTTTAGATATTAGCAAAATTTAAAAATATTTCAGATATAGTAGAACTGTTTTAGTTTATTTTTGTATGGAAAGTGATAGTTTGAATGATTTGAACATTCAACTTTAAAGTTTATAAGTTCACTTTTTTGTTGTGTTTTTTAAAAGGAGTTTTATTTATTTTATGTATGTGAGTACACTGTCACTGTCATCAGACACACCAAGAGAGGGTGTCAGATCCCATTACAGATGGTTGTGAGCCCTTCTGTGGTTGCTGAGAATTGAACTCAGGACCTCTGGAAGAGCAGTCAGTGCTCTTAACCGCTGAGCCATCTCTCCAGCCCCCTTTTTGTTGTATTTTTAAGGTAGGGTCTCATGTAATCCAGGCTACCATGAACTCACTGTGTAGCTAAGGTTAACCATAACTCTGATTTATTGCTGGGATCTTGGGAGTGTATCACCATACCTGTTTTTACACAGTGCAGGAGATCTGACTCAGGGTTTCAAGCACAGTCCTACCTGAGAAATTAAAAGTAATTATTAAAAAAAAAATAAACAGATATTTCTATTTCTTATTTTGTTTTTAAAGATTTATTTTATTTATTTTATGTGTATGAGTACACTGCAGCTGTACAGATGGCCGTGAGCCATCATGTGTATGGCTGCTGGGAATTGAACTCAGGATGGCCCCGCTCGCTCCAGCCCTGCTCGCTCCAGCGTAATTCACTGTAGCTGTCTTCAGATGTACCAGAAGAGGGCGTCAGATCTCATTATGGATGGTTGTGAGCCACCATGTGGTTGCTGAGATCTGAACTCAGGACCTTTGGAAGAGCAGTCAGTGCTCTTACCTGCTGAGCCATCTCGCCAGTCCCCTTTCTTATTTTTAAGTGTTTTATTTTTATTCACTGACAAGTTCATGCTAGTATATAATGTGCAACATCATGGTCAGTTCTCCTCCTTCTTCCACTGACTCTTTCTCTGAACATTGTTTTGTGACTCAGCGAGCCCAATTAGGGATTGGGGGCTCTGTGGACCATCAGCATTATCAGTAGCTGCACCACTGAAGAGAATAGTTTCTCTTCTCCCAACAGCCATTAACTGTCAATTGCTGCTTCCGGATCGGGAGATGGGGTCTAAAAACTACTTTTCTGTCTATGATGGAATATTGAGGGGTCCTGTCTCATGCAGGTGAACCACAGCTGCTTTGAGTCCAGAAGACCATTGTTTTAACACTCTTCCCTGGTCTCCAGTGCTTAACATTCTTTTCAGCAACCCCCTCATCCCCTAGTGGGCCACCATGTTCCTTGAGTCTTGGAAGGGTAATAAATAATAAGATCTCTTGTTCAGGGCTGAACACTCAACACTCACTCAGTTTCAGCACTGTGACTGACCAGTTAGGAGTCCCTGCTCACTGCAAACAGAACCTTCTTGGGCCAAAGCTTGGTAGCACTAATGTATGAGTAAAATGTAAAAGTTTGGAAAGCAGTTTGACACTGTCTAGCAAAACAACAGAAGTAGAGTCTCCACTAGCCTGTGAGTGCCCCGGCTGTGGGCTATTGATCGGGTTTATAGTAACATCGTGGATGCCCTCCTTGAGGAGGTGTCTGATTCAAGCACAAGTGTTTGTGCAATCCCTATAACAGTCAGTTTCCCATGTACTAGTCTTGGTTGTTGTCATTTTATAAACACAGGTCTAAGGGACTGCGTGCACTGTTTTGTTTGCTTTTTGACATTGACTTACCTCCCCTAAACTTTTATTACCTATGTGTTGTACCAAGCATATTTTGAGGCCAGGTTGACAATTCAGTGTAAGATTATTGATTCTATTCTTTAAAATGTTAACATAATTATGCACCTGTTTTCCTTACATTGTATACATACATTCCTAAACATCAGTATTAGTCTTGTGTGTGTGTGTATGTGTATGTTTTAAGACAGGATCACTCAGCCCTGGTGGCTTTGAACTGACAGGGATCCATCTGCCTCTGCATCCTGAGTACTGAGATTAAAGGTGTACATCGCCATGCCTGGCCTCCAGTATTAACCTTCATAAGACTTCCAATGCAAAGCTTTATTTCTTCACGTCTATGTGTTTATAATTCATGTGACGAACAGTTTTTTTTTCCCATCTGTGATTGTGTTATCAACTGAATTTGACTTTCTTTGCCTATATTCTTACTTTTAGGGATCACCTTTCTCATTGAACTAACTGTCCACCTGCCTGCTTTCCTTTCCCGCCTTTCTTGACAGGGTCTTGCTATGTAACACTGCCTTGTCTAGTTTTCATTGTAGCTCAAGGTGGTGTCAGAATCCTAGTGGTCCTCTTGTTTAGTCTCTCCTGTGCTGCCATTGCAATAGTACCATGCATGACTTAGTGTTGTCATTTTCCCAGAGATAAAAGATATTTACACCAAAACGCTTCAAAGTCAAAAGTGTAGCAGAAAAATCATGTTGAAGAGGGCCGTTTCCATTCCTTTGTCCCTCAGTGTGTACATCCTTCATCTTAGGCCACTGTCCTGGTAATGTTTGCATTTATTTTAGTGCTTGTTTCAAGAAAAAAAAAAAGTAACAGAATTTAGTTGATGTTGTGTTGTGCACAGCATGCTTGTAGAGGTGGTCACTTCATCCTCTCTGTCTCTCATTCTAAGGAGTGAGTCGTCAGTCTTTTGCCATCATCAGTGAAGTTACAAGAAATTAATGTACCCTCCTAAACATTCTACTTTGTATCTATGCCAGAGTATCTTTAAGGTGGATTTCTAGAACTGAGATTGTAAATTCTAGAAGTGGGTCCTGTGGTAAATATATGGGAGTTTTCTTTCGTATGGCCAGGTTTCCCTGTGTGGGTCTGGTTCTATCAACAGATGTTTGGTAGTGCCTCTCGGCAAGGCTCACAAACAGAATGGGGCAAGGCTCACAAACAGAATGGCTTCTTAATGTTTTGGTATTTGTTTGTGAAATAGGTTTTCTCTATGTAGACCAAGCTGCTCTGGAACTCACTATGTAGACCAGGCTGCCTTGGAACTCACAGAGCTCCACCACCTTCTGCATGATGAGTGCTATGATTGAAGGCCTACACCACCATCCATACCTGGCAGATGTTTGGAACTTTGATAGGCACGTCAGGCATCTTTTAAGATGTGTTGTTTTATATAAACTGTTGGTATTCGTGTTCTTTCTCATTTTTCTACTAAGAACCATGTTTGTTCTCACAAAATAAAGTAGTGTCTTGATTATCTTGTAGTTGTCAGCTTAGGTTCTGGCCAGAGTGGTTTTATTTTCACTTGCAGATTAGTTATGATTTCCAGTGTAGTTTAGAGTGACCTTTTCAGACCGCCTGTGATGGTCAGTCCATATTATTTCAGTGTGTTAGCTGTTAACATGTACTCATACTTCTGCAGAAAGTGACTGAAGATAAAATGAATCATCCAAAGTTCTGATTTTTTAGTTTTTCTAAAATTTCAGCATTAATATGCCTTTAGAATCTCCAGTTAACTTTCCTAGGCTTACAGTAAAGAAAGACAAACAAGAAAATGACAGGTATAAAGACCAATAAATACATATTTCAAAACTAAATGTTAAAATACTGCTTAAAATGTATTTTATAAATAGTAGTTGAAAACAGTTTCTCTTATAAATTATGTCTTTGACCTAATAATACTCTAGAGTCTAGAGAAAGAGACTATATCAGAGTTTGACAGTAAACAGCTTTTTCCCTTAAGGAATATAAAACTTGTAACCTTTAGGAAAAGGACCAGGCAAGAGAAGAGGCCCGACAATCAAGATCTCTGGGGTTCAGGTTAACGTGAAGTCCATTATCCAACACGAAGAAGAGTTTGAGATGCTGCATAAATCTATCCCTGTGGACCCTGAGGAAAAAAAAAAGTGAGTGTCTTTACCGTGCACCCGCATGGCTGGCTGGACATAGACTGAGGTTAGAGCTGCGTGTGGTTGGGTAACACTTCTTTAACTACTGGACAGGCCCCTCTTCTTAGGCCTTTGTGTTTGAATTCCTGCCTGTAGATACTGCTTAACCTGCCGAGTCAAAGCAGCACATTTCGATGTCGAGTGGGGCGTGGAGGATGATTCTCGTCTTTTGCTTGGAATCTATGAACATGGCTATGGAAATTGGGAGCTAATTAAGACAGACCCAGAGCTAAAGCTAACTGATAAAGTAAGTGAGTGAAGTGCTGGAGCTCTCTAGATCTGTTGTGTGGTATTTTTGTATTGGTGACTTATCTTTAACCATTTTCAAGAGGAGGTGCCTTTGTTCTTGGAAAGTTACCATCTCTAGTGAACTGTGGCGTGTCTCATTGATGATGATAAAAGGAAAAATGACAACCAGGGGAAATTATAGGAGAAATCTTAAAATTCTGATACTTCTCACAGGCCAAATTTCATTACAGCAAATACCAGGGTCAGTTTATTAGGACTGAAAGCATTCCTGGCCTTTATTTTTGTTGGCCCATCGTTTAATCTATTTTTTTTTTTCAGTTCTGTACACAGAGAACGAGTGTCACCTTGGTATTTTTGTAATGAAATCGAACTTTCATTGTTCTTCCACAAAATTGAGCCTCCCACTCTATCTATTGCAAGTAGCAAGGTCATGCTCAGGGCTATAAACAAGGGCAGCTGACTAGATGCACTCATGTTGTGGTCCTAGCAGGGCTTTGTCCTGGCACATTAAACACTGCTCATCCCATCTGGGTTTAGGAGGGTGACAGCACCCTGTAGAAGCACTGAAACCAAATCAAGTCTGGCCAGAGAGGTCCAGCTGTGGTAGATGGATCAGATCATGTCCTGGCATAGCTCAGTGCTCTCCGGCAATGCTCTAAGAAGCATTTTCAATCTAAAACGAAGCTTTAACCTAGCTCCAGGGATTCCCTGCTCCTGGAAGGAGGAAATCCACGACGGCTGGGATGCTCTAGCAGATGAAGCCACAAGCCCCTCCTACCTGAGTTGTTCTACCCTGTTAACAGCACAGGTAGGAGCCAGTGGGAGAGCTGGATTTCTCCATCCCATTTTGTAAAACGAGAATGGCTCATGAGGGATTTTCAGTGACTGGGAGCCATGGACATGAGAATAGGATCTGAGGCTTTAATCTGTGTTTCGGGAGGTTGGGAGGGAAAGAACTATGCTGAATTCTTTGTTGTTTCTGTTTGTTTGGATTCACTAACCAGGCTGTGGGTGGTGGTGGGTGCTTCTCTTCCTTTCCTGTTGAAGATTCTACCAGTGGAGACAGATAAAAAGCCTCAGGGGAAGCAGCTGCAGACCCGAGTGGACTACTTGCTGAAACTGCTCAGGAAGGGTCTGGAGAAGAAGGGCACCGTGACCAGCGGGGAAGAGGTGAGTGAGTGCATGCAGTGCCAGCTGGCTTCCCCAGGGCAGCCTGTAACCTGCAGAGCTAAGGAGGAAAAGACATGGCCATGGGCACTGCAGAGCATCCTGCCCTCTCATGCATAGACACATTTTGGGGTTTCTTTGCTTGCTAAGAACAAAATGTTCATCTAGTAATTGAATGCAAGATCTTGGCACTTTTCTTACAATTCCACTTAAGTATTGTACTGAAATATTCTTTATCTCTTTGGACTGGCAGTGGTCCAGACCTGCCCTTACTCTTTCCTATTCTGTGTCCACAGTTGGAGACATAGTTCTCATGTTTAGGTATCTGACTGGGCTGCTGTGATAATGGATGCCAGGAGTAGACAGTTGGATTCCAAACTTAATTTCAGAAATTAGACTTCAGTTTTGATTACACTTGCTCACTGAAAAACCCCAACTTGCTAATGAATTCATTGGAAGTTTCTTTTCTTTACCTCCCCAGGCTAAGGAGTCAGAGACGATAGAAGCTAAGCTGTAGCCAGCGTGTAGAGCCAGCCTTTGTGTGGACATGCTTAGGTGTTCCTTAGGTGTTCTGTGTACATGTGTGCACGAGGAAAACTTACATGAAAACAAATCAACTGCACTTGCATTTATTCTTTCTACACAACAGTATTTCCAGTTCACAGTATCACTCTGTAGATAGCATGGTGGGAATATAATACATGATTATTTTAAGTTCTAGAGACAAGCTGCATCATACTTAGAATGTTTATTTGATTGGATAGATCAACAAACAATATTTTAAGCTTTTTCTTAGTTTTAGATACATAATTTTCAGATGTTAATACTGTTATCTTTAATCTTAATTATATTTTTATACTTGAAGTGTTTAAATCTTTTCTGAGGTTTTTACCTTTACAGTGAATCCAAAAAATAAAATCAATAGTTTCAAGAAATTTAAAGTGGTATAGCCTAGTTTTGTCATATTTTTATTTCCTAGGCCAAACTAAAGAAGCGGAAGCCTCGAGTAAAGAAGGAGAACAAAGCACCCAGGCTGAGGGACGAGCATGGGCTAGAGCTGCCGTCTCCGAGACACTCAGACAACCCATCTGAAGAGGGGGAAGTGAAGGTATGGCACCAGGGGGGGCCATGTGATCTATCTGCTTATAGACAGAGTAGTAAAATAACAATATATTGTCTATCTTTACCCAATCTGTCAGAGGAATATATTTGTGTCTTAGTCACTGCATTTCTGTGAAGAGACACCACAATCAAGCCTACCCGTACAAAAGAAAGCATTTAATTGGTGGCTAGCTCATAGTTTCAAAGGCTTGGCAGAGAGCATGGCTGCAAGTCATAGGCTTGGTGCTAGAGAAGTACCTGACAGCTGCATCCTGACCTTCAACCAGAGGGCAGGGGGAGAGAAAAGAGAGAGAAAGGGGAGAGAGAGAGACTAGTCCTGGTAGGAGCTTTTGAAATTTCAGAGCCCATGCCTTGTGGCACACCTCCCCCAATAAGACCACACCTCCTAATCTTTCTGTTCCTATCAGAGATTCCACTCTCTGCTGACTTAAGCATTCAAATATGTGAGCCTATGTGGGCCATTATTATTCAGACTACCACAGAGGTTGCTCATCTTAAGTAAGCAATTACAAATTCCAACATAGTTGAATCATGACAAATAGCAGTTGGTAATTCTTTTTGTTTTAGAGAATGGAAGAGATTGGTAGAAACTGGTTAACTGGGGACTCAAGACTTATATTATAATGTGGTTCAGTTAATTGGAGGGCCTCTAGAGGCTAGCTTTAGCCATTGGCTTGCCACCTTGTAATCCAGTTTGCAGAAAGTAGAAGTGCCTTGTTACTCAGTGACAACTCTGATTTTACTCTGTTGTTCTGAGTCTAATATCTGAGGATGCCTCCAGAAGGGCCTCCAGTGGCTATAGGGACCAACATAGATTTGAACACAAGTTCATGAATTCAGATACTGACAGCCTCATCAGTACCAGCTGACACATAGTAGGGTAGGTGTAGTGTTTCTTTGTTCCTCAGGTTTTGGATTTTTTTGAGACAGGGTTTCTCTGTGTAGCCCTGGCTGTCCTAGAACTCACTCTGTAGTCAGGCTGGCCTTGAACTCAGAAATCCGCCTGCCTCTGCCTCCCAAGTGCTGGGATTAAAGGTGTGCGCCACCACTACCCGGCTTCCTTGTTTTTTTCTATTTGTGGAGTAGGAACAATAATGCTGTTGTTTTAGGGAGTGTGGGTGGTTCTTGGGATCTAACTCAGGGCCTCAAACACACTGCACAAGTGTTCTTTACTGAGCTGAACTCCATCTATCTGGTCAGTGCTTTTGAGAATTGGATCAGAGGGTGTAACAGTGTCTGCCTGTACAAGTCTAGTGGATTGAGAGTTCTGCAAGTGAGTGCTGGTAGGCTCTGATTGGAAATGACTAAAGTCACTGATAAGCCCCTGGGCCAGTGCTGTTTCCTTTAGAAACAAACTAGGAAGCCAAGACTGAGAAATGTGCGGTTTTCTGCTTCTTTAGGATGATGGTCTAGAAAAAAGTCCAACGAAAAGAAAGCAGAAGAAGAAAGAGAACAAGGAGAACAAAGAGAAACCAGTGAGTTCTCGGAAAGACAGGGAAGGAGACAAAGAGAGGAAGAAGTCCAAGGACAAGAAAGAAAAGGTATCCAGCATACAAGAGCCTTTGAAATTCTGTTTAGCTATCATACCATGAAGTATAAGGCCTGGGAGAACTGTCTTTGAGTATATCTAGGAAGGAAGGCTGGCTTCGTAAGGGACGCCTGCACCCTTCTTACAGGAAAGTCAGGAGCAGCCAGGAGCTGTTGTAATGTAGAACACCTTTGTTTGGTCTGTCATTACACATTTGGGCAGAAGTGTTTGAGATGAGATGGGACAAGTGAGAGAGAATGATGTACAGGTTCTTAGACTATGTCAGAAGAAAGCAGACCTGAGGAGTTTAGGATTCAAACCAGATCCCACATATCATCAGTAGACACTGAAGTAGACTTGGCAGAAAGTCTTCATGTTGGGAGTTTCATGACGTTTATTCCAAACCATAGAATTGGTATGGTTCCATTACTTACTAGGTAGGTGTGAAGACAGTTGTTTATAATCAGCCCTTCACCATTGCTTCAAGCAAATCACAGCGATAACTGCCATCTATTGACATCTTAACATTTTTTAAAATTTTAATTAAGTTTTATGTGTGTGGATGTTTTGCTTGCATATGTTTATGTACTACATGTATGCCTGATCCCTGAAGAAGCCAGAAGAGGGCATTGAATCCTCTGGAATTAAAGTTACACGTGGTTGTGATAGGCAGCCGTGAGGGTTCTGGGACTGGAACTCTGGTCCTTAGGAAGAGTGGCCAGTGTTCATCATTCATGAGTCACCTTCCTAGCACTTGACATCTTAATTTCTTAAAGTTACTTTCTGTAAATTTCCTCTTAGAATATGACTATAAATATAAAAATACTGCTCAGCTCAGACCACTCGGTAACCTCTTATCTCCACACAGGAGTGTATTTATTGCAAACCACCTTACCACTGAAGAACAGGTACAAGTGTTAAAGTAATTTTTCATAGATAATTTGGCTGTAGTGTAGTGGAAGACATTTAGGTCTCATACTAAAATGACTTTTTAGTTTTTCATGTTAGAAACTATGCTGTGGTTAAAAGCATTTGCTGCTCTTTCATAGAACATGGGTTCAGTTCCCAGCCCCCATGTGGCAGCTTGCACCCATCTGTAGTAATAACTCCAGTTCTTGGAGGATCTAATGTCCTCTTCTCACTTCTGTGGACGCTGCACACATCTACATAAATACAAAAATAATAATAAGGCTTTGCAATAAGAGGAAACTATAATGGGATAAAGGGGATAAAGTCTTTTATATCAGTGTTCCCACAGAATAATGTTTTCTTTGTTTTTTTCCTTTTTGTTTTGTTTTGTTTGTGTTCTTTTTGAGACAGAGTTTCACTATATAACCTGCTGGCCTGGAACTCACAGAGGTCCTCCTGCCTCTGATTTCTCTATGTTGGGATTAAAGGCATATGCTTGGCAGGTTCCCATTTTTTCATGTTTACTTCCACTGGCTCTTCACCTTGCAGGCTGTATTTTTATTTTTTTTTATTTTTTATTTTTTGGTTTTTCAAGACAAGGTTTCTCTGTGTAGCCCTGGCTGTCCTGGAACTCACTCTGTAGACCAGGCTGGCCTCGAACTCAGAAATCCACCTGCCTCTGCCTCCCAAGTGCTAGGATTAAAGGTGTGCACCACCACTGCCTGGCTAAAGTAGCTTTTTTATTATTATTATATGCATACACTGTAGCTGTCTTCCGATGCACCAGAAGAGGGCATCTGATCTCATTATGAGTGGTTTTGAGCCACCATGTAGTTGCTGGGATTTGAACTCAGGACCTTCGGAAGAACAGTCAGTCCTCTTACCCGCTGAGCCATCTTGCCAGCCCGAGGGTTGTATTTTTGTATCTCACGAACATTACTGCTGCTGCTGTCTCCCCCATATCCAGTTACCCTTCCTGTTCCCACTCCTCAGAACTACTCTGTAAATTGATGTGAGACCATGCTGCTGTGCTTCTGTGAATTTTATTTTAGATACTTATATTTTGTTTTCTATGTGTGAGCGTGTCTGCCTGAGTATATTCATGTGAACTCCATGCAGGCAGGACCTTACAGAGGAGTCAGATTCCCTGTATATCGCTGAGCCTCCATGTAGATCCTGGAAACCACACCAGGATCCTCTTTATAAGAGCAAGTGTTTTTAACTGTTGGCCTATCTTTCCAGACATACCCCCTCCATACTTTTTTAAAATTTATATTTAATCTGTATAAAATTTTCCTAAATAAGCTCTGTGTGTGTGTGTGTGTGTGTGTGTGTGTGTGTGTGTGTGTGTGTATCTACCCGCCCCTCTGAAGGCTTTTAATCTATATAATTTTGGTCTCCATTCCTGTTTCTCTTGGCTTCTGTCAGTTACAGTTAATACAGATTTCTGTACCAGAGGGTGGCTGTTAATAAAACTTGCTGCATGGTACTCAGGACTTCTTTGTAAATCCCTAGTTTTGTCATGACATTTTTGTAAATTATATTGATAAACCCAAAGCTGTAATTTAGTACCTATAGACAGAAATGGGAATACTTGCAATTTAGCTTGTAGGTTTGTATGAATTGAGATAATCATTTCCTTGCTCTAGCAGAGGACCCAGGTTCAGTTCCCACATTCTGGTTTACAATGTCTGTGACTCCAGTTTCTGGAGATCTGGCACTCTCTTATGACCTCTTCTTGTTCATGCACAGATGTGGTACACATAACCCATGCAAACCCACACATATACACATAAAAACAGTACCACCACCACTATCACCAAATAAAAGCAAAGCAAGCAAACAGAACAAGTCTGCCTAGATTTCAAGATCATATATGTGATAATGACTCTTTGCAACTCTTTGAAAGGTTAAAGGTGGTGATGCCAAGTCTTCAAGTAAATCAAAGCGATCTCAGGGTCCTGTCCACATTACAGCAGGAAGTGAACCTGTTCCCATTGGGGAGGATGAAGATGATGATCTGGACCAGGAAACCTTCAGCATTGTAAGTCTTGAAATTGAGGATGCTGATGCTCGGACACAGTGCTTGCTGTGCTCTGCCCTTTGCAGGTGCAGGCACAGAGCTTCAGTTAGGGCAGACATTGCTGTGCTGTGTTTGGAAGCACGTGCTTACTATGTTTACATATTGTATTTTGAACCAGCAGGGTGTCTTGTATTCCTGTTTTTGAGTATATGTGTGGGCCTGCACGAGTTTATGTGTACCACACTTGTGCAGGAACCTGCAGAGTTTAGAGGGGTTCTCTGTGGCATTTGGGAAATAGAAGTATGCTGGACAAGAAACAACATTTAGAGACCCCTTCTCAAAGAAGAAATTTCTTATTCTTCTTTAGTCTATTGTTTATAGTGAAAGTAGTATCCATGACCAAGCTCAATAGATAACTCCCTGCATCATGTTGATGTTCCTATGATAAGGGTATACCGGAGAGAGAAGGAGTACTGTGGAGGTCCAGTAAGAAGGGAATCTGATTTGGTGAGGCAGGGCCAGGGAGTAATGTTTGAAGTGGGTTCTGAAGGAAGAGCACATGGTAGTGGGAGAAGAGAGGAGGGAAGCACATGCCAGAGAGGGAGGAGCATGCCTGATGCGTGAGGAGTGACACATCAGCTGTGGGCTTTGGCTCATGAAGAGGTGGTGAAGCTCTAGACTGTCCCTGCTTCCATGCTGTGAAGCTGAGAGCTGGGCCAGGACACACCCATTTCTCCTGGGAGCCTGGGAAGGGGCTGCCATCCTTTTATTCGGTCCACAACTCCATTCTCTTTCCAAACCTCACAAGTCATGGCTTACTACAGCAACTCTTTCTGGCTAAAGAAAAAGCTCTTGGACAGTCTTTGCAATGTGAAATGTTTTTGTCTTGGGCTGACAGTGGAGGAGAGAATATTGACCCAGTTCGGTGATGTTCTTTGTTTGGCCTTTCTCTGTAGTCTCTAAAACCTACTTGCATATGTTATTCTTTCTTTGCAGTGAAGTCAGTTTTCTTATATTCTGCAAGCATTATGTTTTATATAAAGTTCAGTTACGTACTAGAAACATATCAGTGAATGAGTGAATTGAATAAATGAATACATTCATCATTTCCCTGTTCTTCCTTATTCTGTCATCCAGAAATAAAGTCATATCTGATACGTCTGTGGTACCATTTTCCATTCTTTGTGTTAATGGGGCTTGCTCATACTAGCCACATATGTGACTAAGTCTGGTGGTACATGCTTGTCACCTGACCACTGTGGAAGCAGAGGCAGGAAGATCACAAGCTCAAGGCCAGTCTGGGCCACATAGCAAGATCAGACTAGCTTGAGCTGCATGGTAATTTATCTGTTCTGTAGAAATTGCTTATACATTTTTTTATTCCCACTCACTGAAATAGTGTTTCCCAGTTTTTAGTGTCAATTCCATTTTAAGAATTGAAATTAAATACTGAAAAATGCCCATGAGTTTCTAGCTGAGGAGATTACCACAGAGTATATAGTATTTTTGTTTTTTCATTATTAAAAAACTTTGTGATCATGGTTTTCAGGTTAAACATATAATACTGTTTTACATTTGATCTTCTTCGTGGCCACAACTCTCTTGCAGATGGGGAAACAGAACACTCAGAGAGGCTAAGTCAGGTATCAAAGGTCTCATCTAATTCCGAATATGGTGACGGCACTTATACCTCGGAGTTTCTGTGTATCTGCACTTGTCCCATTCCACGGGTGTTCCCACTCCTCCCATAGTGACACACAGCATGAGGGTGGGTGTGTTTTCCTGGATCTCAGTGTGTGGACCTGGTAAGAATTCCTAGAAATGACTTATGTTCTTTTGGCCTGTTCCAGTGTAAGGAGAGGATGAGGCCTGTGAAGAAGGCACTGAAACAGCTGGACAAACCTGACAAGGGACTCAGTGTGCAGGAACAGTTGGAACACACCAGGAACTGCCTGCTCAAAATTGGAGACCGCATAGCCGAGTGCCTTAAAGCTTACTCAGACCAGGAGCACATCAAATTGTGGAGGAGGTAACCCACTCCATCCTTGAATCTGCCCAGTTTGATTTGACAGTGTGCGAGTTAAAAATAGATAGCAGAGTTATCTAATCTTTTGCCACTGAGATTCATCTGTTGACAATATAACCTTAAGCTCCAGCTTCCTTTTCATGAAATAAGCCATTTTGTCAAGACTTGCCTTTTCTTTTGATGTCGAAAGAGTATACCATTAATGTGGTTTATATGAGGAAGATGATGATGATGATAATAATAATACCAGTAGTAATAGTAATATTGATAATACTATAATAATCATAATAACAATAATGGGCTTTCTGGCTTGTCAGAATATTTTCTTTAAACCCATAAGACATAGAAACCAGAGTAATGCTTAACTCATCTCAGGTTAGTATTATTATGACTACTATAAAAAATTGGTTGGCTCCGTACTATCTTAGTTGCTGTTTTGTTGCTGTGATACAATACCATGACCACAAGCAAGCTGGGGAGGAAAGTGTTTATTTCAGCTTATGACTCTTAGGTCACACTTCATTGCTGAAGGGTGAGGACGAAAGCAGAGCAGGAGCCTGGAGGCAAGAACTGAAGCAGAGACCTCAGAGGAGTGCTGCTTACTGGTTTGCCCCTGTGGCTTGCTCACCCAGGACC
The DNA here is from genome assembly GCA_019843815.1 of Montemys delectorum. Taxonomy (NCBI): domain Eukaryota; kingdom Metazoa; phylum Chordata; class Mammalia; order Rodentia; family Muridae; genus Montemys; species Montemys delectorum. The sequence goes on from JADRCD010216136.1 coordinate 55,024, forward strand.
ACATGCCGAGGAATGGCACCACTCAGTGGGCTGGGTCCTCCCAAATCAATTATCTATCAAAGTATGACAGATCAGTCTGGTCAGGACTTTTTTCACTCATGTTCTCTTTTCCCAAGCTGACAAAAAAATGATCCAGGTCATGTTCCCACACATGAAGTGAACAAAGGTTACAAGCACATGAACTTGGGCTCTCTGTTTTCATCTCCCTAATTAAATAGCTCTAGTAATAATTTAAATTTATGGAAGGCATTATGATTTACATATTAATTTATAGACAGGTTGCCTATCTCTTATCAGAGATGCTTAGAATCAGAAGGATTTTAGGTTTTGAAAGACTCATAAACGTAAAGTAATGACATGTCTTTAAATGGGAGGCAAATCTAATGCAAAATTCCCCTTTGTTTCATATATACTTACTATCTGTAGCCTATTCTTGTACAGAGCATTTTGTACATCTGCATTTTGACTATGACCTATCACGTGAGGGTAAGAGTGTAATTTTCCTCCTGAAGTATCAGTCTCATGATTTTCAGAACAGGGGCATTCAACCTGTATTTCCCTTAGTTACTCAGAGGAAATGACAACCCCATAAAGCAATTGTAACAATCATCAAGATGGGAGGTGCAGGAGGCAGGAGGCCTATAGTTTGACTTAGGGCCAGATTGGGCAGGCTAGTGAGATTCCAGGGGTGTAGCTTTGTAGCTTGTACAAAGCCCTGGCTTTAGTTCCCAGTACTAGAAGGAATTTTGAGAAACTAATATTAAGTTTATTTCCATAAACTATATTTACCTTCAGCCCATGTAGTTCTTGGTTAATGCATTTCTGTTTTCGTAGATTGGTTTTGAGTGAAAAGTAGGTTTTCAGAAATCTTGGTCATGATGCTAATGTCAGCAAGCCACACATCCTGAGTACAAAATGTAATTTTTGAAAAGTCATTTCTTCCTGATTAATACTGTTTGCATTCCCCCCTTAGCATGTAAGGCTTTATTTTTAACAGATTAAAGGATGGTAGCAGGTTATCTTTGACTTCCTGCTGTGCTCTTGGTTCTGTTGGGGTTTAACACCTGGGCACTAGCACTTTTTCATTAAAACGTCCTTGATTTTTAAAAGTTCAAAAATAATACAAGGTATGACTTCCATAGAAACTATCCATCTAAAAGTAGGTATAGAAGCAGTTTTAGAAGTTGTATGAAGGAAATGCCTAGAGGGCTGGTGAGATAGTCCATCAATAAGAGCATGTGCTGTTTTTCCAGAGGACCCAGGTTCAATTCCCTATATCCATGTGATGGATCATAACCATCTATAACTTCAGACCCCCTTCTAGCCTCTACACACACAAGGCACACACATGGCACACAGATACATTTAGACCAAACACCCATGCACATCTGCAGAAGTGTAGCCAGGAAGGCTGGGTACCTTGAACTGTGAAAGTACATGAGCTAGGTGGAAATGATCAAACACACAGTCAAGGCTTTAGCAGAGGCTTGAAAGTGAACAGCCAGGGCACTGGGAGTGTGCAGGGTCAGTTGGAATTTGTCAAGAAGCCTGTGGCTCTTTATAAGAGAGGCCTTAGTAAGCTATGTGGCTCTCTACCTGACACAGTATTTGACTGTTTGGTGGCATAGCACAGCACAGCACAGTGTAGAGAAAGTGCTCACTGGAAAGCTTGGATAGGAGGACTGTTTGTGACTCACTGTTCCTCTGTTCCTCTCTGTAAGCACCTGTGTTTGTGCCGTTCCTATGTTCTATAGCAGTGCCCGGCTAGGGTCTTCAGGAGTCTCTAAGAGTTTGAAGGAAGAGATGACAGGCTTTAATGGTGGTGAGTGCTGGGACTGTAGCGTGCTCTTGTATACCCGGCTTAGTTCAAGGACTTGGAGAACATTTTATAGCAAAATTCAGTAGCTAGCCATCTATAAAATAAAATCACTTTTTAGCTGATGGCACATACATTAAATTCCAGCACTTGGTAGACAGAGGCAGGCAGATCTCTTGAGTTCTAGGAGAGCCAAGACTATACAGAGAAACCCTTCCCCCAACAACAACAACAAAAAAAAAAAAAAAAAAAAAAAAGAAAGAAAGAAAAAAGAAAAAAATACCAGAACAAAGCAACAACAAAATCAGTTTTTAAATTGTTTAATTTACCAGTACTATTTTTCTTTTAGGAACCTATGGATTTTTGTTTCCAAGTTTACAGAATTTGATGCGCGAAAACTACATAAGTTATATAAGATGGCTCATAAGAAAAGATCTCAAGAAGAGGAGGTAAAATGCAAATATAGCCCTAATTTATACAAATATTTCAAGTCAGTTCCACAGGAAACTCCTTAGGTTTTGTTTTTCCCTGGGGAGGTAGTGATAAACCTGTGGGATTGTTGGTGCCAGATAGGCCATTGGCTCTTTGCCTGTGTTTTACGTGGATTTGGTACAGCCCAAGCAGGGTGACAGAAACCACCATAGAGTGCGTCTCCTGTGATCCAGACAAGATGTTATAGACCGTACTAGGTAATTTCATTAGTTCCTAACATACTCCATGAGTAGCCAGACAGTAAAATTGTAGGTAAAATAACCAATGCATTAGAGCCAGAGAGTATTTTAAATCCTGACAAGGATTTGTTAGCCTGTGATCTTATGACGTGGATGCTTATTTTCTAGATCTTTTCTTCTTATGTCTGTTTTTCTAGCTTGTAATGTAGCTTGTCATAAGTCCCATGGTCATGGGCAGAAAATATATTTCCTATTCTTATATGGGCCCATGTACTTGGCATCCATCCCTCCAACTTCTTACATAGAAGATCCCAAATTGCTCACTTTTTAAAAAGATTTATTTATTTTATGTGTATGAGTACACTGTAGCTGTACAGATGGCCGTGAGCTATCATGTGGCTGCTGAGAATTGAACTTAGGACCTCTGCTTGCTCCGGCCCCGCTTGCTCTGGCATAATACACTGTAGCTGTCTTCAGACGCACCAGAAGAGGGCGTCAGATCTCATCTCGGATGGTTGTGACCCACCATGTAGTTGCTGGGATCCGAACTCAGAACCTTCGGAAGAGCAGTCAGTGCTCTTACCCGCTGAGCCATCTTGCCAGCCCCCCAAATTGCTCACTTAAAGGAGTAGACAATTTGCAGTGCCCAGTAGTTGTTGCCCTTGTATAAATAGAGGAATGGCTATAAGGGTGACGTGGTTGTATCATTAGTTCTCATGCAGGCAAGCCCTCCTGTAGATCTGCTACCTTGCCACATGGGCCATGTCCAAATTAGCCACTCAGGAGCAATTGTGGCCATTGTTCCACATTCACTAATGTGTCAGACCCATGAATACAGAGACTCTGTATCTCTCATGTACCGCTGTGCCTTCAGCATCTGTAGTCATGCCAGGGCCAGCATGGGCACTTAGAAATAGTTGTAATGTGAACTTAATGCATTATTGACCTGAGAATTAGACCCTCAAACAGTTCATCATTTAACTTTACATTGATGAATATGATATAGTGATAAAAGGAATAATATAGTGTGTGTTAGTGAAACTCTAATAAAAGTTTTAATACTTGTCTATTCATTTTGTGAGTGAGAGAAAGAAAGACAGTTCACGGGAGTACAAGTATGAGCACTTACTCCACGATGTCCAAGGACAGCTTGCAGTAGTTGTTCTTTCATATCCTCCCACAGTACTGTGTGTATTGTAGGGCTCAAACTCAGGTTATCAAGGTTAGTGCTGAGTGCTTTTACCACTGAGTATCTCACTGACCTCTAATCAGAATAAAAGTCTGTGAGAGCATAGTCGGGAAAGGCCCTTAGGTAGGAGAGTAAGTCGAGTTGAGGATCTGACAGTGGACACACAGTGGTGAACTTCAGCAGTTGATGAGGTTGAGGGACACAGGTATTGTCCAGGTGTGTCGAGTGCATTATCTTATTTTTTCTCTGGGATAGTTGTCTTAGTTATAGTTACTTAGTGCTGAGATGAAACACCATGAGCAAAAGTGAGGAATGCCTCATCATCATTGCTCATCATCGAAGAAGTCAGCACAGGAACATGGCAGAAACTGGAGGCAGGAGCTGATACAGGGGCCATGGAGGGGTACTGCTTATTGGCTTGCTCCCCTTGGTTTAATTTTTTATAGAATTCAGGACCACCTGCTTAGGGATGGCTGCACCTACAATGGGCTGGGCCCTGCCCCATGTGTCAGTGACTAAGAAACTGACCTACAGGTTTGCCTACAGCCCAGTCCAGTCTTACAGAGCCCAGCCTCAATTGAGGCTCGTCCTCTCAGATGATTTCAGCGTGTGTCAAGTGACTAGCCAGCACAATAGTTTTCACAATTTGTCAGAAGAGTAGACCATGTGCCTGTCCATCCAAGAGTTTAGTTTAAGGGCTAACCAAAGGTTAAAGCTTACCTTGGGCCTGACTGCTGTCCAATAATCATGGGACAGTTGCGGCCATGCAGTTCTTACTGCAGAGTAATACTCAAGCATCGAGTGAAATATGGTCATAATAAGCATCCTACAGGAGAAGATATTTTCATATTGTGCTAAATAAAGCGAAGACAGAACCAAATAAAGTATTTTTTCTATTCTTTTTTTTTTTTTTTTTTTT
>JADRCD010216137.1:0-31954 GCA_019843815.1 Montemys delectorum
TTTTTTTTTCATGAACTAGATGAAACTGGAAGGAGGTAGGAGCGAGCTGCCTAAGTGTTTGGCAGTCTCTTTAGCTTCTTTGCTGGCAACACTTGTCACAATGCAGACAGGAATGAACCCACCTCTGTTCTCATTCACTAAGATTTTCCCTGTGTCTCACATTTCAAAACAGTTGACCCCAACTCAAAGCTGAAGAGTACGCATTACTGCATTACTGCCACCAGTCAGGGATTGTGCTGAGCCAAAGCCTGCATCTGAATATTTTTTCAAAGTGTTTTCAACAGTTACATAATACTTACAAAGGCTTCCGGTAAACAAGAAAAGGTAATTAACAAAGACACTGAAATCTCACAAAGCAGTTGTCTTACCTATCCCTTGGTGATTAAATAAACACATGTGGAAATGGATGGATAACCAAACTAGAAATAGAATGATTCTTTTTGTTGAGGTCTTTTCTTTCTCTCTTTTGAGACAATTTTGGTATATAGTCATAGCTAATCTGTTACTATGTAGTACAAGCTGACATCAAACTTGGGACACACTTCCCTCCTGGGTCTCATAAATACTGGATTACAGGCACAAACCACACCTGGCTCCTTTTGGTTTTGAGAAGGAGCCTGGCTATGTAATCCCTCTCTGGTCTTTAACTTGTGATCTATATGCATCCAGAGCATGAAGTGCCTGGTTCAGCATAGTGTTTGTAGACAAGAATTACCATATGGGAGAGTCCAGTGCCTTCTTCCTTTTCCTTAGCATCTGCATTTCTCCTTCGTGTCTCTTCAGCATTCTCAATTGGCTTTGCTGTTTTAGAATATCCCATCACACTTGGTTCCATTCAGGGTGCTCCGGGGCTCCTATGGCGAAGGAATAGCTCCATTCTGCTATGGCTCTTGTGGAAAACAACACATTGAGTTCTTTAGGCCTCCGTTTTCTTACCTACAGACTGGTGATGATGTGGCACTAAGAGACATTGCTAAGTGACAAAGTACAGTATGCTAAGGGCTCAGTGGTATAACTGCTTACCAAGTGTCACTCTTCATTATCATTCACAGGGATGCTGCCTACGAGCAGAAACAAATAAAGATGTCCTTAACTGTGCTACATAGATGTAGCTCAGCTTTGCTGAGGAAGCCTATTGGTGCGGAGAATGGCAAGGAACAGGGGTCCTGTCCATAGCAGGAAGGACAGTTGTGACAGAGGTTCTAGAGAGATGGGTGGCCCAGCAGTTAAGAGTGCACACTGTTCTTGTAGGGAACCTTCATTTAGTTCCTGGCTCCCACATCTGCTTACCAGCTCCTGTAACTCCAGCTCCAGAAGACCCGATGCCGGCTTCTGGTAGCAAATGTGTATACAAACCCTCCCAGACAAACACACTTACATATGATTTAAAACAAAATAAAGTCTTAAAAAAGCAACCCATTGCAACAGAGTTGCAGCCATTAGGGATCAAGGTGTCTGAGGATGCACGCTGCTGCTTAACTTATAGAGCCTGGGGAAGCTAGCTCGAAAAATACAGGCACAGCAGACCCCTTAAGACACGCAGGAAGGAAGAAGGTCCTTCTTCCCTTTGAAGCTCATTTCCCTTCCAGTGTGAGAGATGAGCCTCACTGGGTCTCACAGTGGGCAGGGATGGAAAAAAAAATCCCATGATGCATGCCTTCTAAAAAGAAAAAAAACGAACAATAAAGCCAACCTGGCCCACTGATTGCTTCTCTGGACAGCTGGCACACCTTAGGAAGTGAGAAGGGTTGAGGTAGGAATGTAATAAGGCTTGGGAAAGTGGCAACGTGAAAGGAATGACCTTTATTTGCAAGCATGGCTGAGATTTACAGTTTATTACTGATAGCTTTTATAAAGAGCCATTCAGTTCAGAGGTGAGAGGTTTGTCATCTGGAAACGCAATTAACTTTACCTTATCCCAATCCCCCTGGCCTTACTGTGAGAGCTACACTCCAGCACGGCAGCAACATCACGCCCCACCCCCCGCACCCCTCTAATTTCATTTCTGTCTATTGCATCCCCAGGTCCCTGGCATTAACACTGTTGCATATTTTTACTATTATTATTTTCTATTATTGCTACTCTCTGTCAGCGATAGCCAGAAGGCACTCATGTGGATTTTTTTTTTTTTTTTAGATCTAAATTATTTGATTTTCCAAAAGGGGAAACCTCAAAGCAGAAAGCCCTTTAAACCACAGTGGTTAGAGAAGCACACGGAATCAAGATGTGCCTTAGTAGTAGTAGGTGTTGGAAATTAATTATGGAAATGGAGAAGTTGTGTAAAGGGAGAAGTGGGGTTTTCCATGCTGGAACCTCTGCTGTTGAGGACCCAGAGCCTGCACACATCCAGAGTGGACACACCACAGCAATATTGACTAGATAAATAAGTAAAGGGTGCTAGCAATCTGCAGCCTACTCAGCCCTCAGACCTGTGAAGGAAGCCCACTGCATTTGAAACATGAAAAAAAAAAGAGAGGGATTTTGGTGCCCCTGTCATGTGCGTGTGTGTGTGTGTGTGTGTGTGTGTGTGTGTGTGTGTGTGTGTGTATGAGAAGTCCCGAAAGGTCTATTTTTGTTTCACAGATTCAGTTTTACGGCCCTCTCTTGTCTGTTAAGTTAGGACTGCAGAAATTTAAAAGCCAGACACAAAAGCAAGAATCTAGTATATTTTTTTTGTGCCAGTTGGTTTAGGTTATTTGAAATATAGTCTAGTATATTTTCCACACTTAGGCGGCTGTCAGATAGATCAGAGGAGGGAAGTGGCTCAAAGAGCCTGTATCCTCCCATTTTTCAGTCTCCGTGGAACTGAGGGAGAGGAGCTGGGATTCTATTGGGGGCTTCACCCCTTGAAGACACATAGTCTGAGCTCTGGCCAATCCTCCCTTTCCCCAGAAAACCCTTACACCTGCCTTATAAAACCCCAAATGGAAAGACTTTTTTTTTTTTTTTACAAATTTCTAAGACCCTATCTGAAAACTGTTTCCTCCGGGGTGAGGTAGAGCCGAATAATTACTACCCCTGCATTTTTCATCCCGATTTTATTGTGGCTATTATTTGCAGCTGTGTTAGAGGTTAATATCCCTATTTTTCCCCTCCACTGCCTAAATATAACTGGGGCTCAGCACATCTCCAAAACAGGTAGTGAAGGAAATAGCATCGCCTCCAAAAGAAGCTCGGATTAGCCCATCTGAAATGAGGGTTTGGGGCCCTAGGGTAAGAATTACCCGGCTGCTGTTGATAGCAGAGAGATTTAAACCCATAGTGTTTCTTTCTTCAGCTGAGAGAGGTCGGGTGAAGAGATTCAGAAGGTGAACAGAGCATGAAACGAGGCCACAATAGGACGGCATTGCTAAGGATAAAAGCATCCGAGGGCCATCTTTAATAAGAGGAAGGGAAAAGCAAGCCACTGCTTTTGAACCTCCTTAGAGAACTCTTGGAAGTCAGGGAAGGGTTGAAGGTGCTTCTCTTAAGGGGCTGTGCTAGCCTTGCGAAGGGCATTCTCAACTACCCTGTCCTACGAAAGCACCTTTAAAAATTAACCTTTAGGAAAGCTCCCGTCTTTATATCTTCCACATCCCCCAAGTTTCGTCTGTAAGTAAACATCAGTATTGGGGAAAGTAAGGGCGGAAGATGCAGCTATTTGAAAAGCTTCTGTGAGAGTATGGTGATATTGTACTGGGCTTACATTGGGTACCAACAAGAGCACTGGAGAAGGGAAGGGGCGTGGCCTGTATTTAGGAAGTCAAGCCTACAGGATGCCCTTGAGATTGTGTATGCTCAGGATGAAGTACTTGAGGCCTCACGCAATAACATCACTTGGAGGTGGTAAAAAGTAGAAAGCAAGATCTTGTTGGCACAAGCAGGTCACTGTGGTATGTCTTCTGGCGTTTTATCTGGCTTGGCGTTTTATCTGGCTCAGTCTCCCATCTTGTCATGCCCTATAACGTGCTTTCTGGCCTCGCTGGTGTGAACTGCTATGCTTTCCTTCTGAATCCAAGAGTCCCTAACGATTCTTCGTTTAAAGGGTTCCCTTTAATGCTTTGATCACAGTGACAAAAAAAATCTGTGGCTTAGAGGTAATTCTGCTGCTTCTTACACAGAGTATGTGTTTTCTCTAGGGGTCTCTACAGACTAGCATCCTTATGGGGTTTAACCTCCACCAACAACGGATACAGGAGCTTAGGAAAAACATAACGGTGAGCCAGGTGCTCACATGTAGAAAGAACATAGAACATTGTTTAAGATTTTCTGTTTCCTCAAATCAGGATTCACTCAAGGTTATGGGTATGACTGTTCTGAAGCTAGTGCGGTGGACCTTGAGGACAGAAAGAAAGACCATCAGGATAATGAACTCAAATTTTTCTTTGCTCAGTTTTTGTTTAGTCACCAGATACTTAACAAGCTGCTTCCAGCACTGTGCTAGGTTGTTGGGACTGGGCAATAAAAGGAGATATAGTATAACTTCAATGAATTTGGAAAGTATGGAATCAAGGGATAAAGAGGAAGGCTTAGCATCCTTTTCACCCCACCCATGCACAGGATGATGTTCTCTAACTCACCATATAGCTGAGGATGACTTTGAACTTCTAATTCTCCTCAGTGCTGGGATTCCTAGTATATGCTAGTAGAGCTGACTTATGAGTTAAGGTTTCATGCATGCTAGGCAGGCACCCTACTTAGCTACGTCCTCAGCCCAGTCTTCAACTGTTAAAAGAACTATAATTATTTAATGTTAGTTCATTTAACTTTTGTGAACTTATGTGGCATTTAACTTCATTCGGTTTGAGTAGCTCTGTGAGGCCAATGAGCAGCAGAGCAATCAAGATGGATAGAGGGACCTGGAGTCCTGATGTTGGATAGCGTCATACAGCCACGTTGCAGAGATGAGACTAAGCTCAACTGCTTGCTGATGTTCAAAATGGATGCTCAGACTTCTGCACCCACAGTTCAGAGTCATGTGGCCAAGATGCTCTGAGAGTCCCAAAGAGCAGAAACTCTCTAAAGACTGTATCAGGTTCTCAGCCATATAGGTAGGCAGCCACTTACAAGGGTTCATCTTAAAGAGTCGTTTCTTTGGTTGTTGTTTTAAATTGATAGAAAATGCAGTTGTCACACAACCACTCTGTTCTCTTGTTTGCTTCATTAGACAATAGATGACATGAAATGGCCACATTCTAGTGCAAAATAGGCTTCCTATTAGACAGCTTTGTCTAACTCTTGGTTAATAGAAGTGTTCTCTGTCTACATAAAGTAGACTTGTGTTGTGGGGCACTCATCAGAAAAGACTACTAGGACATAGGTTTAAGCCAATGAGAAGTCTCTACCAGCCAGCCAGCAGCTACACTGGGTGTTCAGAACCTGAGTGTGGGCTCAGTCCTGAGCATTTCTCATGGTGAGCTTTTAAGCACAAAGAAACATATCCTGGGTTGACTTACCTCAGTTCGCAAGAACAATTAGACAGAAGTATAATTCAGAAACCAAAAAGCAAGGTTAGTACATAACTCTTTCCCAGCATTATGGACTTTGATAGATTATGACTTTGTTCTCTTTTCTGGCAGGTGTGGCAGCCCATGTGATGGGTTTTAAAGCATGAATGATACTCTTAATATGGTATCAGTTGTGCTAAGGTCTGGGGCCTGTTGAACTGCCTTGGTATATAAAATGCAAATTTAACTTTAATATTTTTTTCTGCTTAAATGAGTTTGCTTCGGTGTAACCCATTTTAAGTAGAGGAATATCTTTAACTAGGTGTGTGTGTGTGTGTGTGTGTGTGTGTGTGTGTGTAAAGGCTAGAGGCTGATTTTGAGTGTCTTTCTCAATTGCTCTCCACTGTATCTGTTGAGGTCATATCTCTTACTGAACCTAGAGTTTATGAATTTGGCAAGACTAACTGATCAGCAGTCCCCACAGATCCTCCTGTCTCTATGTCCCTAATGCTGGTACCACAGGCATGTGCTGTGGTACCCAGCTTTTTCCATGGATGCTGGGACTCTGGATGCAGGTATTCATGGTTGTTTGCCAAGCACTTTACTGAGTCATTCCCCTATGCCCACATTTAACTTACTATTTAATGGCAGACAGTTGAGATGCATAGATACATAGATTCCTATATAAAGTTATAACCAAGCAACTAGTTGGCTGGCAGCAGTTAAAAATAAGGACAGGATGGGGCTATAGGCTGAAAGTGAGGAACCGTTTCATCTTTCCTCACTGGAAAAGAAATATTCTAACCACATCTGGAAAGTTAGCTGTGGTTCATATCCCCACAGTATGAGAGAGAGAGGCAAAACACAGAGGAAATAAAGGCAGACCACAAAAATGATGTGAATGTGGAAGAACATTCTTGAGTGGACTGAAGAAGTCATTTATGTCCTCCTTGAGGAAAGGGCTCCATTGGGGGAAGTGACCACGTCCTGTAATTACCTTCAAGGTAACTGTACAAATGAGAGAAAGGGATTAGTCACCCTCTTCTGAAATAGGAAGACCAGAACCATGACCTACAGCTAAGAGAGAAGTACTGTGGCCATTAGTCAAAAATCTCTTGTAGCCAATAAGCACTGGACAGCAGACAGGGCTTTTTGGGGAGGGAAGGCAGGCTCTGTCACTGAGATCAGGAGCTGATAGAATGAGATAGTCATAGAAACATAAAAGGAACATCGGACTTATTATGACCTGTAAAATAATTGGTCTGATAGGGCTGGAAATCTGCCTTTGGTTGTAGCTGATGTGTGAGGCCTTGGAGGAAGGAGAAACCACAGCTTTGTATTTCTGCAGATTCACCGAAGCCAAGCAAATGAACCAAATTCCCTCATGATATTTTGCTTTAAACAGGCCCTGAGTTTGAAATTTCATGTGGTGTGACTCCATTTGTTCAGGAGCTGCTGGTCTGGATTCTTGGTTCAGCTGGGTGACTGGGCTGTGGAAGCTTGTCTAAGAGGAACCTTGGTGCCTGCATTTGAACACTGTTCCCAGGGCCTCTTGCGAAGGGAGAGACCATGTAGTGCCAATCAGAACCTTCTAGAATTAATGATGGCCGCACTAAGAAAAGCTGTGGTGACTTTACTAGCTGTCAGCAAATTCTTGAAGCCACTCTTGCTCTTCTTTGCTTTTCTTTCTTCTCCTGGGGGAACGAATGGCTCTTTTCCATCTTCAGTCTGTCCAACGTGGTAGATCATTCTCATCCTCGTCTCTCACATTCCACACCGTTGAGTTCCAAAAGCTTCAGGAACCAAACCATCTTGTCTTTTTCACCTCCAGAAAACCCAAACCTGGAACTCTCACTGGACTTGCATTAGGTCAGATGATGAGCAAAGGTGTGGGTTAGCCTTGGCAACCCCAAGGCTATTACGCATTATGACCATTCTTTCATGCAGACTCTGTGTATTGTCTTGGTCAGAGTAATTCACATATGTAGCTCTTTGGAAATGTACTCTACCCAGCTTCCAAACTCTGCTTCCCAAGGACTAGGGAAGCTACCCCTTGTTGTGTTCACCTCCTCTCACAGTTTTCTACAGGTCTTAGAGGAAAAAGTTCTCATTGGTGGCTCTGGTTTGTGTGCCAGGTGGAACCTTGATGAGAAGTGGGGAGTGAAAATCCACAGGCATTTGCTTCAAACCCTTTTAGGCAAGCCATGGGCAGTTGAGCCTTCAGGGGGCCTTGCAAACTATGTGATTGCTAAACCCATCTTGAGTGAGCCTTATGATTTGGTTTGGTTTGTACTGGAGAGTTAGGAGGGCAGAAGCACCTTCTCACATCTTTCTGTGCACACAGTGCTCTTGTTTTCATATTAATTAAAGGGATTAGCTTTTAGGGAGGCCGAATTCAGCATCGTCTTCACAATGGGCAGCCAGTGTGGTCTAATCTCCCTCATTTGGAAGATTACAGTTTGGTTTGGTCTTTGCTTCTCTGGTGAGTAGCAGTTAGAATGATGTCAGACACACAGGAGGCTCTCAATAAACATTTGTCAAATACATGAAAGAGAATGTTTGCTCCTGATGATCATACTTATGAACCCAAAGAGGTCAGAGTAAGGCAGCTGGTGAGACACACCTGGAAACATTATTAATGCACTGCAGTCTACTTTACCTTCTGTTTTCCTGATGTTTGGGTTGTGAGCCTAGCCTTTAACAGCTAAACCATCTCTTCAGCCCTCAGCTTCTAATTTCTAAGGTTCACCTCCAGAAACCACATGGGCAGGCAGTCAAGGAAAACTTGTAAGCCCTGATGCTTCTCATTCTTGTCCCCTGTAGATGAAGGGAGAAGGTCAAAGGTCAAATAATTATGAACACATATTCTAGATCAGCACGTTGTATAATTTAACACCCCTGTTCTTCTGTGTCCAAAATAGTTGTCAGTCTGAAGTGCAGACATCTTACCATTTTCTCTGTGAAGAACATCCTTACATTGGAGTAACCTCTTTACTAACAAAATGCTTCTATAATGCCATCTTCTCTAGATTTTCACCGCTTACTTATTTGGGCATTTACAATCTGTACTTCTCACTTTCAAGAATTTGAAGAACCTATTAGCATTGGAATTTTTCTAAAAGAAAAGAGAAGGAAACACATTTGAACTAAGATAGTTGTTAGTGGTCATGCGGACTTCATGATCCAAGATGTCACTAGCTGATTAATACAAGGTATATTACCAGTACTTTGAGAAGTGTATTAATATGGTTGTTGAGATGAATCGTTGAATAAAGGGGCCTGCCACTAAGCCTGCCACTTGAATTGGATCTTGATGGAGGGAGAGAATTAACTTCTGCAAGTTGCCCTCTGGTATCTATTAGCATTCCATGGCATGTACTCCTTGTTTTCCCACAAAATTAAACAAAAAAACATAATAAAAAGTAAAATTCTATTAGTAAAGTTTAGGGTATCAAATGCACTAAATAGATCCTAACCTTTGAAAAGCCCAGCTTTCTGAGATGCCACATCTGATAGTTTAACCCAGTGTATTAGGGAGTGGCCCAAGTAGTAAGATACTAAGTTAAGCAATTTAAACCATCTTCTGATTTATATAATGAAAGTTCTATGACTATCATTTCAGAGTTATTTTCTATTTTATTACCCTCCGTGTGTGTGTATGTGTGTGTATGTGTGTGTATGTGTGTGTACCAAACCCAGGCAACATGCTAGGCAGAAGGCCTTCTGCTTGTTATAGAGTCAGAAGATTTCCACAGTTATGACTATATATGTTCATATTTCTAAAAATAATTTCCCCTTATAATTATAGCCCCAAAATACCATGTTTATGCATGATGAAATTTGTTGCGTTTAACTTTTAGACATGCCCATACTGTGTAAGTACTTGTTGATTGCTAGCTAGCTTTTCACTTTGAGGTTTCTGACTTTTATCATTTTCTCTTAAGACCCCTTTGTGTGAATGATGTGTGTGCAAGCATGTTTATGTATAAGGGAGGTCAGAAATCAACCTCGGGTTTGAAACAGGATTCCTCTCTCTTTCAAAGATTTACTTTTATTTATATGTCAATATCATCTCCGATGGGCTCCATTTTCCTTTCATTTACCCAGTTCATGCCAGTACAGGTTTGGTGCTGATCAGTAGCTCCTGCGCTTCTTTGTGTTTTCATCTCTTTTTTCTAGTTTCTGGTTTTCTGTAGCAGAGTATATTATATTTTGGTTTATTTTTATGACTCATCCCTAAGTCATCTAAGTTATCTAGATACTTATCTAAGTTAATTATCTAAATGTTTTGTTTGATAGTAATTCGTGTTTACACATTGTATTATCAGGGTTCTCTAGGGGAACAGAACTTATAGAATGAATCTATATAGATATAGAAAGGGGATTTATTAGAATGGCTTATACGCTGTGGCCCAACAATAGCTGTCTACTAAGGGAAGGTCCAACAATCCAGTAGTTATTCATTCTACAAGGCTGGATGTCTCAGGTGGTCTTCAGTATACGCTGGAATCCTAAAGAAGTGGGCTCCATTGCCAGTGAAGAAATGAGCTTGTGTGAGCAAACAGGCAATGAGAGAACAAGCTTTCTCCTCCCTTGTCCTTTACATGGGCTGCCAGCAGAAGGTGTGGCCTGAATTAAAGGTGGGTCATCTCACCTCAAAGGTCTGGATTAAAGATGGATCTTCCCCAGTCAAAGATCTAGATTAGAAGTGGGTCTTTCCACTTCAAATGATTAAGAAGGAATCCCACACAGGTGGCAGAGAGAGCACTTGTAGCATCCCCGCCCTCGGATCCCAGCTTTTTAGCCACCTTCTTCCACTTTTGAGAGTGCCTGTGATTATATTGGACCTATCCCAAAGAAATGAAGAATAATCTCCATTTCATTAGGCCTTCTAATTGACAATCTTAATTCTTTTCTTATGTTTCAACTTCTCCCTGGTTCTGGGATTCACAGATTCTGGGCTGGGATGCACAGCCATCTTTGGGTACCCATTGTTTTGCCTAGTACAAGTGACTGTTTGCATTTAAAGCCAGCTTGTTTCTTCAGAGGTATAGCTGTATACTTGGGAGGGATTTTGCTAACCACTGGAGCCAAATGAATTGTTCAAGAAGAAGGGCCTCAGATGGAAGTGTCTGTGTGTATTATGGGAATTACCGAGTTGTTGACATATCAACAAATCTTCAGCCAAGATACTTTTCCATTTAAACATCTTTTTTTTCCTGCTTTGGCAAAGAAGCAGTTCTGGTGGTTGAAAAGGTAGCAATTCTCCATTTTATGTTTTAAGCCACTTTCTAGCTATAATAGCTTTTTGGATCGTCAGTGATTGTCTGTATTTGTAGAAAACCAAATAGCTGTCTATTCTGGAACTCTTGCATATAGATATAGATGCTCAAACCCATTAAAATTTGAATAAGAATGGTAGCATGGAGCCATTAGTTCTGTAAGCATTGATGAATCTGTGCAATACACCGTACATTGCAAACTAACATAACACCATTATGAAATGTCATTATGGCATTTTCCAGGTCATAATATCAATCAATCTAAAAGAGCTCGTTAGGAGCCTAGTGGCTTGAGATGGTTTTCTAGGTAGCTTATAGATTAACTAAAATTCACACAAAGTTTATGATCTAAGACAGATGCATTTCAGCATGTGCTAAGAATGGCTCTACTTCTGGCCCTGACTCTGTTTAAATAGCTGTGCAATGCTGGGAAATGTTTGGAGAATCTTGGCCTTAGATTCTCAAACTGCAAAGTGAAAAATATTTGCTAATTAATAATTTAATTAGGCCAAGGTTGGCAATAAAAATATAGGTTGCCCAGTTTAAGTAGAATTTAAAGTGATCAATGAAGAATCCTCTTTTACTATAAGGCATAAATATAGCATATATGTATTAAAAATTACTCAATTATCTGGTCTTCAAATGTATGTAGGCATTCTGTATTTATATTTGGGAAATGAAGTCTCTCTCTTTGTCCCTCCTAGTGTGTATCAGCTAGATTTTCAATTTTTCCCCATTCTAGTGCTCCAAGTTGCCATTAACAGATCTTGGTTAAATTTTTTGTTAACTTGATACAAGCTAAGTTACCTGGGAAGAGGAACTTCAATTGAGAAACTGCCTCCTGTGGGCAAGTCTGTGAGGGCATTTTCTTGATTAATGTTTGATGTTGGGGCATGTTGGCAGTGTTCCCCCTCCAACATCAGGGACGGTGGTCCTGGGTTGTATAAAAAGCAGACTGAGCAAGCCACAAGGAGCAAGCCAGAAAGCAGTGTTCCTTTCTCTCTACCTCTGATCCAGTTCCTGTCTCCAGGTTCCTGTCTTGAGTTCATGAACTTCCTCTCAATGATAAATTCTTACTTGGAAGAGTTGGATGAAATAAATCCTTTCCTCTCCAAGTTGCTTTTGGTCATGGAATTTATCAAAGCAATAGAAACTTGACAAAGACAGAAATCCAGTATCTGTAGGATTAAAGAATAGTTGATGTCTCTATCCCCTTTGTTACGTTTCTCAAGTTTAATAATTCTCTACAATGTGCCTAGGAATAAAAAAACAACAGGTATGTGTGAACATGTACAAGCATAAAGTCTTTTGACAACTGTAGAAAGATTGGTTTGCTTTTGATGTTAGGAAAATGAAGATGATGTTTGCCCTTTCTCTTTTCTACTAAAAGACAGTAGTTTGAAGATAAGCTGTCAGGTGAATCTTTGGTCTGAAGAGTGACATAGCAGGGGATCATTTCAGGAGTCAGGTTCAATATATATATACATACATGTATATGTATACATGTATGTATATATATATATAATTTGTATTATTTATTTTTATACTTAAATTTTTTTGACAAATTTATACATATATCGTGCATCTTGATCACATGCCTCCTCCACCCTCACTTATCCCTCTCGCAACCCACTCTCAATTCTTTCACCAAGTTCCCACCTTGTTTAGATGTTTTTCTGTTGAGCTTTTGCTTTGTGACCCACTAGGCCACTCACCTGGGAATGGATGTGAGGCTCTCCACTGCATCATGGGAAACTTACCTATATCTATATCACTGAAGACAGTGACTTCCTTTCCCCTCCACTGCCATTAGAGACCTCCCCATGTATGACTGAATGTTCATGGGCTTGGTCTTGTATAGGTCTATGAGAGCACCATAGCTTTTGTGGGTTTATAAGTTCCATGTCTATGTCTAGTCATAAGATAGCATTTCACAGTTCTCTTCCTTATCACCTGACTTTTATATTTTTTCCATTCTTCAATCTGTGTTTGTTCCCTGCCTTGAATAAGGTGGCCTGTTTAAGGTTGAATCCTTAGCAGTCACTTGTTCTCAGTACTTTTATTAGGCTGAGTCTCCCTATTAACTGCTTCTTTTATCAAGGCCAAGGAACAACATTAGTGTATTTGTAGAAAGGAAATATCTAGGCAGTTTGACAACATGCCTATTTAACAAAACAAAACTAGTATGTTCACTATAGCAGTGAATTGTTAATCTGCTTTGAGCTCCCTCCTGGCAGGTGGTCATACTTCTAGCCACCCACCGGAGTTCTCTGGATTCAAGGATGAAACACACACACACACACACACACACACACACACACACACACAGACACATACACTGCAAAATGTTATTTTTAATATGCCTTATTAGCTCAATGGTTGGGCACTTCCTGAACCTCCCTGCATCTAGCACATACTCCCCTCTGGTATTCCTGAGTTAACACCTTTTTATATATCATCTCTGCTACCCTAGACCCAATTGGGGGAGTGGCCCCAGGCCACTTTCCCAGATTCTAACATGGGCCTTTAACTCTGCTCTCTCTGCTTTCCTGTCATGGCATAGTCTGTCCTATACCCATTTCATGGTGGAATCCTAGTCCCTCCTTTTTTTTTTTTTTTTTTTTTTTTTTTAATACCCTGCCCAGCCATTGGCAGTTGGCTCTTTACTGACTAATCAAAAAACAATTGGGGACAGGGACCCTCAGCATCTGGTCATGCAGATTCCCCATGTAATTTTGGGAGCTGAAGTAAGACAAAGCATTAGAACCAATCCTCCACTGTTCACTCCTAGAATATATGTCCCTCACCAGTTATGGACCATTGACTAGATCCATAGCACTGAACATGAATTCTTTTCTACAGAACAGGCCTCAAGCAGATGTCAATGGGTTCCCCCATGAGACTCATGGTACAATTTACTAGTAAGCACCTCTTGCCTTGCAGACTGGTATAATAACAAACAAGATCCAAGGCTGGAATACCATTGTTGACTCTCTTCTCTGAGACAACTGTATGACAACTTCTAGTCCTATGATCCAACTTAGTTATAGCATTGTTTCTGTTCTTTTTGTAATCAAGGTATGGAGTGTTTTCATCATTAGGTTCTTTGTGGGAAACTAAAGCTAATGGCCACCATACGAATAGTTTCAGGGTCCCCTAGAATCTTCGTGGACAACCATTGCTATTATGATGTTCATTTACTAACCCATAGTTTTTGGTTTGGTTTATTGAGACAGGGTTTCATGTAACCTAACTGTCCTGGAACTCTGCTGTGAAGGCCACTGTGGCCTTGGACATGTGATCCTTCTGCCTCCCAATCTTGGAGATTATAGGCATATGCCACTATGCTTAATATTTGTTGTGCCTACATTCTATCATCCATGTCAGCTCAAAGTGATTGATAGTGGCTGCCAGGAGAATTTTTGTGCGGAGAATTTGAAATCAAAGCTTTGTTTATTAGGCACTGGATTCTTTCTGCTTATGCCTGTATTTTTGCTTGCCACTCCTCTTTACTCAGCTTTGTGCCCCCAGGAGGTCAACTAGTCTGAGCCATAACCTTGGGAGTCCTTGCCTTTGGTCTCGGTTTTGGGATAGACTTCATCAAGGGATTGGAGAGTGGGAGGAAAGTAAGGTTGGCCCCTCCCTTAAGTGGTCCGTGTTAGGGCCGTTTCCTTTCCTTTTACCAGAGACCTTGGATCTTTCAGGCATATTCATTTGTGTCCTCATTCTTTGTGGGTAATGGAATTTCCTCCAGCTCTGTGCACTCTCAAGTATAGGGGTAGTGACTGTTCCCTGCTGGCTGTGTTCCACCAGATATCCCCTCTTTTCACCCCCTCTGCTCTGCTCTGCTCTGCTCTGCTCTGCTCTCATCTTTATAATTAGCACCTTCAGTTAAGTCTCCTCAGTT
This sequence comes from Montemys delectorum, assembly GCA_019843815.1. Classification (NCBI taxonomy): domain Eukaryota; kingdom Metazoa; phylum Chordata; class Mammalia; order Rodentia; family Muridae; genus Montemys; species Montemys delectorum. The sequence goes on from JADRCD010216137.1 coordinate 14,616, forward strand.
ACTTCTCTGGATATGCTGTCCTCTTCCTGCTGGGGCTCTGAGTGGGGTAAGAAGGCGTCATTGCTTTTGGCTAGTCACACCTGGTGATGGTGCCCACAGAGGGTCCATCAGGCATTCAAGGTCATGTAACTCAGAAATGGGAGAACTGAGACTGAGACCCAGAATCTGCAAGTGAGTCTTTTTTTTTTTTTTTTTTTTTTTTTTAAATAGGAGAGAGTACATAGGTAGCTCCTTAGGGAACCTGATGACGGGCTTGGACATGCTCCTGGGAAATATTCTACAAAAACGAGGCTGCATCACTATGAATTATATGCCTCTGTTTCTGTTTTCAGCAAGACAGAATAGGAATAGGAATACAAATGCTTACTTCTGATCTTTCAGAAACTCAAGACTCTAATTAAAAGTAAGGATAATCTCTACAACAATTTATGATTCCTGCTAAGTACTCTTTTCTCTGCAACACAATGCGCCTGGTACTTTATGTCTTCAGTTCTTGAAATTCAGATAATTTTAGCTCTCCAGTGAAGGTCCTCCTACTCAGCAGAAAGGTCTTCCTGATATAAGAGAACTAAAGAGTATTGGTACTGACGAGGAGAGCAGCATGCTCAATGCCATGCAGCCCCCTGTCTGAGATCAAGATTGTGAGTGGCCTGGGACAAAGTTTTTTCTTGGATTCAGTCCCTACCCATGAGATTTCTTTGCCACCAGCTAACCAGGGCATGGCAGGTAAAGATAACCCATGAAAGCCTATGCCACATGTAGTCTGCAGTTTTCTTGAATGATAGGTTCCTTGAGGGCCGTCTAGCTTACTATTAAACTTCTACGTATGTATCCTGAGATCATGCCACCCTTTCTCTACCAAAATAATTTCTCTAAAGCTTTCATTTGTCTCTGGCTCAAGATCCTCTAAATTCCTGTTTTAGACCTTTTGGTATTTGCTATGTTGGAATCCACTGGCGACTCCAGAAGTGCAAGCAGTGTTAACCAAGCAGGGGTGTGGTCCAGGGGATGAGCTATTGCTTCTTCTTAGGACATGACCATATCCCAGAGATGAGCACATCCTAACCTGTAGTCAGCCCCCTGGTGCTGCTACTGAGACACTTGTTTAAGTAGATCTACAAACGTTTAAGTTAAAATCACTTAAAATTGTGAGGCAGTGGGCCAACAGATTTGTAAGGACTGGGAAGGATTTTGTTAATTGCAAGAAAGTTGCTACGGCATGGTTTAATGTTAACTAATTGTAGAAAGCTGGCTTTTATTTCTGCTGTTACTCCGGAGGACTTACATGACATCAAGATGAAATGTTTTCTTCATTAAAAAATACTTTTCTTTTAAAAATGTAGGGTTGTCTTTTAATGGACAGATATGTTTACTGTTCATGTCAAGTGGGTTCTGTGAGCATGTGTACCTGGGGACAACTTCGGGTGTCACCAGGGACTCTACACATCTTCTTTGAGGCAGAGTTAGTGTGGAGCTCACTAATTAGGCTAGGATGGGGGAAGAGCCCCGGGGACTCTCCTATCTCTATCTCCCCAGTACTGGGATTTGGAACCACCATGGCCAGCATTTTTACTGGGAACCCAACTTGAATCTTCATGCTTGTGTGAAAAACACATGACCAATTAAGCTCTTTTCCTAACCCATCCAGGATTTTTTGAAGGAGCTGTATGGTTGAGATTTTCCATCCTCTTCCCCTGAATACAATACATTACAATACAATACATTTGGGCAAAGGAATTCTGCTCTAGGGCCTTGACTTGTCAATGTCTTTAACTTTTATTTCTTCTCCAGTAGGTAAAAGCTGAAAGCATATTGAAGTGGGCTGAAAGCAAAGACCCTGGTTTTACTCTAAGCACCAGCCACATAGGCTAAGCCCAGGGCTAGGGCATACAGGGACACACGAATCAGTGTCCTGTATGCATTTTCATTTAGGGAAACGGCATCCCTTTAATTGGCACTGAATTTCTTTCTCAGTGAGTTGGACCCAAACTCAATCCAGTAGCTTTCATCCTGTGCTGACAAAATATTCTGCACAGTTTTTCCCAACTGAGTTTGGACTGGTTACTGGGCTTGGACCCGAACTGAACTAAATGACTCTGGTCACTTCTGAAATAAAAATGTGGCTGATTCAAGTCCCAGGTGTCTTACCTCACTGTTTCATTTAAAGCCAAAATTGAAGTAGTTGGCCTCATAACCATTGACAGGTGACCTGCAGCCTTTCAGCATCTCATATCTTTGTCTGCTGTACATACAAAGTGTGGAAACCCCTGGGCAGCCCCTCCAGTCCCCAGGATCACACCACACTGTGCCTTCTGCTGAGCTCACTCCCTCCCCCTCCAACCTTCTGAAAGAAAAGATAAAGATATTTGGCATCTCAAAATGATTCTCATTCAAATGAGACACAGACAAAACATCTGCATTGCAAGTTGCCCTGTCTCTGCCATGGGGCAGTCTGCGGTTTTCATCAGTAAGTACAGACTAGGGTTCCTTTCCAAACCCATAAGATACATTGAAGAAGAGGAGTGGCTAGTAATGGAAGGTGAGGCTGGGATTTAAGAGGGGGTTCCAGGTCATATTTCACATCTTACAGAAAGGAGTGAGAAGAAGACAATCAAGGAGTAAATAAAAGAATTTGAGTAATACCACAAAGAAAAGTAGGGACTGAGATATTTGGAGGAAGAGAAGTGCAAAGGCTATGCTTCTGGAACATAGCACTGAGGTTTCCCTGAATGGGCAAGGCATTTGATTTCTATGAGATACAAATCATGATATTTAAAACCTAGATGCTTGTAGAATTCTAAGACACACAGTACCCAGAGGGTCAAGAGACGGGATGAAGGACAAGCAGGATGATTCAACACTCCTGAAGCAGGAACCTTCAGGTCTCTGGCTTGTGGCTGTGTCCCTTTAGGCATTTAGGAGTTTTTTCAGCATCTTTCCTGGACCTCCATGTTGGCCAAGCATGCTGGATGGTTGTGCTGCCTATGAACACAGAGGGGTTCCTTCCCTCTTATCCTTAGCCAGAGATTGTTCTCTTCTGTATCGGCTGTTTTCCTTAGAAGCGTGAAGCATTAGCTTTAATCAGTTTATAGAGCCCCTGACCTAATTTTACATCTGCAATAAGATCACTATGAATTCTCTGCTTCCCCACGGAGGATAAAGCTCTGCCTTCCCACCCCCTCCCCTCTGCAATCTTTCTTTGTGATGGGCGTTAGAGAGCCCAGCCGCCTCTGTTCCACACTGCAGCGCTCCGAGAGCAAATTTATTTATATATTAATTTTATATAAAAAAGATTTCTCATAGGGAGCCAGAGATTGAATCACAGGCAGAAACCTGATTTGAGGTTGAAGGCAGGATGGCAGCAAGCAATGTCAAAGAACAGAGGCTCTGAGGCTAGGAAGTAAGCAGGGGTTAGAATTTGCTTCCAGAAAGCTCCTCAGCACCCTGTCTGCCCTTTTGGCACAGGGGCCCATGTTGAGTGCACAACCTGGAGTGTTGCTTTTCTGTTGTTATGTAACAAATGGCCACAAACACAGTGATTTAAAACAATACCTGTTTCTTATCTCCTAGTCTCTGTAGGTGTCTGGGCTCTGCTCTGCTGGCTTTTCATCTCAGAGTCTCCCAGCTGAGATCAAGGTATGGGTTAGGATGGCTTCTCATTTGCAGGTTCAACTAGGGACTGGATCCATCTCAAACTCCCCCCCCCCCCCCCCCCCGCCCCGCAGGGTGTCTACAGAATTCATTTCCATTCAGCATTGTGGTTTGTGGCAGCTTGTTTTTTTATTTTATTTTATTTTATTTTATTTTATTTTATTTTTTAAAGCAAGAAATGAAGAGGAAGATACACATGGGTTGAGAGAGAGACAGAGACAGAGAGAGACAGAAAGACAGAGAGACAGAAAGAGAGACAGAGAGAGAGATGGGTTAAGAGAGATAAAGAGAGAGAGGGAGAGAGAGAACCTTTGATCCTCTGAGTCTCTGACCTTGACACTTACTTGTTTATTATTTCAGTACATGCATGCATTGTGTGTATGTGTGTGTGCTTGTCAGAGCATGTCCATATAATGACCAGAGGTTAACATCTCTTCTATTATTCTCCATCTCATTTGTTGGAAACAGCTGTCTCTCACCAAATCAGAAGCTTGAGATTTCAGCTAGACTTACTGGCCAGCAAGCCCTTAGTATCTACCTGTCTCTGCCTCCCAGTTCTGGGGCTTCAGACTCACACTAGTATGCCTGACCTTTTTTGTGAGTACTGGGGATTCAAACTCAGGTCTTCACATATCGAATTAAGCATTTTACCCACCAAACCATCTCTGTAGTCCCTAGACTCTCTTTTAGAAGAGCTGTCTTCTTCAAGAATGATCCCCTCGATAGGTTATCCAATCCCAAATGGCTGGACTTAGTAGAGAGGCATTGCCTGTGTTTAGTGACAATATTGAAGAAGAGCTCATGAATTTGAGATAGGGTTAGAGGGACACAAGAGAATATATAGAAGTGATATAAATATAATGTTCATGTATGAAGTTGTCAAAAGTAAATGTAAATTGAAAATGAGTAATAAATAAATAATGATATAAATATAATATTCATGTATGAAATAATCAAAAATAAATGGAAAATTAGTAATAAAATAAGGAAAAGGGCTGCCCTTACTAGATCTGACCCACCCATGCTAATCCCCTCATGTCTCAGTCATCTGCTGAGAGATTTTAATCATGTCTATGAAATCTCTTCACTGTTGTTATTTCCTGAAATTTCTGGGAAGGGCCAGGTTCCACTTAGGCATATTGGGAGGGAATTGTTGAGGGTGTGGCTCACTAAGGCTCAACCAAGGGTATGATCTCTAGCCCTCACCAATGCCCTGAGATGCCCAGTAGTCCCAGAACCCACCTTCATCTATGCCATATTCCAACCAATAAAGACACAGGAAGTATTTTAAGAGAGTTTCATTAGAGTCAGCTTGGCAGTCATTGAGCTTGTGTAATACCAAGAAATGGGAATTAGAGCTAATGATAATTGCATACCTTAGTCAAGTCTCTTAGGGTCTCTTTGTTTTTGTTCGTGGCCTACCCTTTTAAAAACATGTTAAGATTTGATATCAGACTGTATGAAAGCCATTAGCATATGGTAAGTCAATTTCAAAAGAGATGATTTTATAATTAGTAACTTTATAATTAAGAACAGCCTCTATGCATGCCAGATAAGAACTCTACCACCATGCCAGGCCAGAAGAGGGTATCAGAGCTGGAGTTGTAGGTACTTGTGAGCTATTCAGTGTGAGCATTAGGGATTGGACCCTGGTCCTCTGCAAGAACAGTATGTGCTTTTAGGTGCTGAGCCATCTCTCTAGCCTTAAGGCATTTTATTTCTAATATAACTGAGGGGAGGCACTTAGGGGGTAGATTTTCACTCTATAAATTTTTTTCCTTACTGTGAAACAGAGAGAGCCTCAAATTTCAGGTATGATATTGATAATCATTGTCCTTCACAGTCTATGTACATAATGCAAATGATATTGGAGGAGGTTCTTCCTTCAGTCACAGAACTTGAAGGACAAAAATTAGAGACGTGGTTTCCTCTAGCTTAAGGTTCGTGAGTCTAGAATCTAATTACAGATACAAGGCTTCAGGAGAAGGAGTTGAGACGGAAAGAAAGGGGGTTTAGCTTAATTAACAGCATGCATTTCTGTGACTTACATTTAATATCTTCCTTTCCCCTTTCTGTTTATTTGTCACTTCTCTTACTGGGGGGATATATCTGCTGAAGTCAGAGGCTTTGGACGTCTCTAATCTGCCCTTCCAACTTCATAAGGATTTTTAGCTGAGTATGTTGATTCTCAGTATGCCTCTCTTGCAGCTAGGATTGGCCATATACCTAAGATGTAGCCAATAATGTATCAGAAGAAGGGATTGGCACAACTTGCAAATCATGTCCTTAAAGGAAAAGGACAGGTCCTCTTTTCTTCTTTTGCCCCTCCTCAGGAGCTAGATGAGAAAGCACAAGTGGCAATAGTAAAAGTCATTTTTGATGATGGATCAGAGCCCCGCGTTAAGGATGATGGCGAAAGAAAGAACTCAGATGTTAAGAAAAGCATGGAGCCACTGTACCCATCCCGGGGTTCACATGGGAGAGAAAGACTGTATTTTCCTTCAGGCTCTCTTAGAGCAGGGTCATATTTAACTCTATCTTACTGATATAACACGAGCACATGGTTAGATGGGTTGAATCATCAAAGATATCAGAAGGAAGCACACTTGTGGGCAGCAGGCTTTGGTACCAACCATACCTACATTAACTTGAAATGTCCCTATGCCACCCTCCTCTGTGGCTTCATCTCTTTTCTCTTCTAGAGACTGGGGATAATGACCAGAGCCTTAGAGAATTCTGCATAAGGCACATACAGTTTGCTAGGTGATGAATGCATCTGTAGAAATTCAGTTGGAAAGGGGAAGGTACAGAGGCAAGCTAGTATATAACCAAGGCCAAAATGTGACTCATACTGGGAATAAACAGGAGAATGAGAAGGATTAGCATGATTCTTGGGAGGTGGGTGTTAAGTTACAATGAGAAGAAGTAGCCATATGTCCCTATGTCCCTATTGGCTTTACCTGCATATCCCTTGGCTGTTCATAAAGCTACAAATAATATGTAGTTTAATGGTAAATTCTAGGCCATCCTTGGGAATGTTGAGGCTCTGTCTCAAAAAGAGTCTATAAGTATGTATGTATATGTCTACCTACCTGTCTACCTACATAACTATCATCATTGATATTCTTCATTTTAAATGCTTGAGATGAAAAGTGCTTCAGATTTTTAATTTTCTCACATTTTGGAAGATTATCATATGCTTGAGGAGATATCTTAGAGGGAATAGTACTCAAGTCTAAACACAAATCCACTTATGTTTCCTGTATATCTTATATGATTGTCTCTGATGGTTTTATGCAATATTTTTAGTGTGCTTGCATTCTGGCTGCACCTCATCAACTGGGGGCAGATGAAAAAATTTTCCATGTATGGCATCGTGTGCATGCTCCTGAAATTTCAAATTTTGGATTTCCAATTTTTGAATTAGAGCTGTTCAAATTCTGTTTAAATTTTGGTTTGAGCTGTCCCCACCAACTAGACTGTAGGTCCCTAAAGGGCTTTCGTCTTTGTTCTCCAGGCTTGCTATGAATATATACCATTCTGTTATTAGCTGAGTAAAAAAAAAAAAATCAATGTTTTAATTGTCAAAGGCTGTGTTGCAAATGTCCTAAAAGGGATCAGACGTAGCATCATTAAAGGAGAATGAGCTGGGTCAAACTAGGAAAAAACGGTATCTCTGAGAACACTGTTGCAGAGATGCTTTATGCCATTTGTATTTGCTGCTGATTTCATGACTCTAAGTACAGTTCTTGAATATGTATTTAAACACTTATTAAATGGATGAGTTTCTTGAACAAATGAGTCTTAACAGTTACTAATCCCAACATAATGCCCATTATAACAATGGAGGTTGTGTGGCAGTGGAATGAATTCCTAGGGAGGCACTACATGCCCAGAGGTTGAAGGGATTCAGGTATGTGTATGGAATTTGAGGAGATCATGATGGACCTATGTCTTCCAACTGCCTGTAAACCCCAAGAGTGTACACTCTCAAAGTACATAACAACTCACAGAATTTTAACCGCTTTCTATTGAAATAATATTTCTATTGTGAAGTTGCTTTCATAAAGTTTTATGGAGATGTCAGGATAAATTTAACCTTATTTCTGTCCCACTAAGTCTTTGGTTCTAAATGGTGTCACATTTCCCTATGCCTCATGGAGACCAGAGATATAGAGGCAGCAGAAGTCACCTGGACACTGGAAACAAGGATGCTGTTTTTGCCTCAGGTTGTTGTCCCATGCCTGTGCTTCCTGTGATGGGCCCCTTGCTCTTTTTTCTAAGTGACCACTCTTCCTTATTACAAAGACAGGATACATGACTGAATTAATGTAAAGGAAGGAGAGTTTGTTTTGGTTCATGGGTTCATAGGTTCTTGGTCCACCATGGCAAGGAAGGGTATGGAGGGTGGAGGAGTGGGTATTTGTGGGTGAGGTTTGCTCCTCGAATTCTGATGGACTGGGGAGTAGAGAATAGTAGTAGAAACAAGACTGGAAACCCCCAAAGTACCTCATCCTACCTCTTCTCAGTGATCTGGCTTTGCAAGCCGTGTCTCCTGCTACAATCTATCACCTCCCCTGAGTGGAGCCACTAGCTGGGAACCAAGTGTTCAAACACAAGTCTGTGAAGGGCATTTTACATTCAAACCATAACAAACAGACTTATGTATGTTATCCACATGATAGGATAAAGAACTCTCTTAGGCTCTTCACCATTAACATCAGAGCTATCTTGGTGTGTGACTCCCATCCTCCACAGGCACCTACCCTCACACTCCACCTTGATGTGTGCTTGAGGAATGGTTTTTTGAGTTCAGAACAGCCTGTATTCTCTCAGGGAGAAAGATGGGAAAATAGTTGCTTGATTTTCATGGGTGATAAAACTTAATCATAGAAAAAGAGCAAAGAGTGGTGGCTTTCAGAGCTGCGTTGTTGATACTTTACATCCAGCAAGGCTTTGTGTGGAGGTCCCTGCCACAAATGGGCCATGGTATTTAGGGCTAAGAACTGTTTTCCAATCCACAGTGGAAGCTCATTACCAGGCACGATTGGAGAACCCATGAAGTGCTCGAGGTGTAAGGATTGGGGACGGAGATTTCTGGGCTTCATTTCTGTTTTCTGCATATTGAGCCTGGTTCCTCCTTTCCCTCCCGTCGCTGGCTTACCCATCTTTTCTCATTACTGCCTTCCACCCCCACCCCCTGCCTCTCACCATTTCGGATTTCCCACAGCTGTTCTCAGGAAGAGTCACCGAAGCATCTGCAAGGCGTCCTGCCTTTCCTCCCGGTGACTAATGGGCAACACCTGTCCCGTGCAGTCCCTCTTGTACTCTTACAACTGGATTTATCACTGCTGTAGTTTAACCATAACTAGAAAAATGTAGCTCTCTAAAGCCCCTATAATGTTGAGGCTCCTAATGTGGTTTAAGTTATTCCTTGCGTCATAAATAACGTAGACGGCGCAATTATGGACCGATATTCTGAAAGGAAAGGCCCAGAGATCATAAATAATACACACAATAGGGAGTTGAGGGGACTCAAGAGAGTGCTGGAGAAGGGTGGGGTCCTCAAGTGTGATGAGAGAAGGGGTGGCTTCTAGAAAGGCTTGGAATGTCAGGAGTCCAAGCTGAAAGAGAAATGTTATCCTGTCTTTGAAATCTCTCTCCGTTCAAACTGACCCCATTGTGCACTCAAGGGTTACACTTGCCAGAGGCCAAGGTCAGCAGGGGTTTCTTCCACTGTGAGCTTTTCTTATCCTGCATATCCCTATTATTACCAGAGAAGGGAGGAAGATAGAAATGAGTCCATGTCGTGAATGATCTCTTTCCCCACAAGGACCAAAAGCCATCTTTTGTGACTACCTATTTTCCTGTCTGTCTTACCCTGTGTCAGCCATCCTGCTTGTTACTGGATTAGGTCTATCGGATTATACTGTAAAGATGAAGCAAATGCTGCCCCTCCAACAAAGCAATTTCTCCTTTGCTTCTTATTCCCTTTGCTTTGAGGGCAAGAGAAAGAGAGTGCACGCCCGTGTGTGGTGCCCTTTATTTGGACTTTTATCTTAACCCAGGAATACCTGGGCTTCTGTTTTCTTCCTTCTCATGTAAGGTCTTCATTGATTTTCTTTAAATCAAACAAGCTGCCATCACAGATTCTTACAAAAGAAAGTCAGCCATGAAGGAGCCCTGCGCTTGAAATAGAAGCTGGTCTAATTTCTGTCATCTGAGTCTCTCTGAGAGGTGGGAAAGTGGTCAGAAGTTCATTCTGGTATGTGCTAGCAGGACTCAGCAGCCAATGTCACATAGCCATGTGGGAATGTGGGCTCCTCTCGGATGACAACTGCCAAGAAGTGTTTCGTAGTGAGGGGTCTTGTCTGTCTTTCATTCTTTGCTTTAAAAAAAAAAAGAAGCCTAACTCTGACTTATAGCTTCATCTCTGTTGGCATCATGGGTGTGTGCATTTGGCTTCATTTTCGTGAGCAGCTGAGTCCCAAGCACCTGCTTGTCTACTTGGGGGATTCAGTTCCTTGCCTTTGGCTAAAGTTAGAGGCTTGGTTCAACTGTGAGTCATTAGATGATTTCCAGGACGTGTCCACAGGATCTCTGACCTTCATCTACTATCCTTCCAGATCTCATTATAAGGATACTGCATTATTAAAAAAATGGAATTGTTTGATTTGTTCATACTCATAAATTTCAGAAGTTCTTGTAGGAATTTTTAAAAAGAAGACATGGATGAAGAATCACTCACACATTTATGCACCATCCTAAAAAATAGGGCTGGCCCCAACTACTTATCAGTGTAATTAGAGCTGGGTCAGTAGGATGGATTATAGGGTTTCTCAGGCCAGGGGGGAGTTTGAGCTCCAGATTTTCTTGTTCCTTCTTGTTCGTCATTTCTTTTCTACTTTCTGCAGTTCAAATTTATTTGTATCATTATATCTAACTTATACTGATTAGTTTCTTGGACATGAGACCTTGGTTGGCAAATGCCAAATGTTGGAAAATAGCATAGAATGTTTCAGTAGAAAGGGAGCTTAGAGATTAATAAGGTGGTTTAGATATGTAGCCAAACACGTAGGGTCGGGGTCAGGGGTCAGGGGTCAGGATTTAAACCATGACTTAGTAATGGGGTAGTTAGATGAGCTCATCTTTTGTTTGTTCAGTTATTTTCATTCTTCTTCAATTCATTCACTCACTAATCATTTACATGAGACTCTGGCTTTCAGTTTCTGTGTGTGATGATAATATCTACAATAATGTACTAACACATATGTACATGCAGGCATACAGGTGTCTTTGTAGATTTATGCATTTGTATATACACACACATGTAAATGAAGACCGATGATGACCGCAGATGTTCTTTTCAGAAGCTGTCTTCCTTGCTTGCTGAGCTAAGTATCTCACTGTCCTGGGAGACATTGAGTAGCCAAGGTTGGTGGGCCACCAAGTCCCAGTAAGCCCCCTGCCCCCACGCCCTAGAGCTGTGGCTACAAACGTGCTCCAGCTTATCTGGATTTTTTTTCTGTTTTTTTTTTTTTCTTTTGTTTTGTTTTGTTTTTGCTTTTGTTTTTTGACATGAACATTGAAGCTTGAACTGTGGTCCTCATGCTTGCTGCCGAGTCCTGCATGGGCTTTGTGTATATTAAACAGAATAATTAAACAGAATTGTGTATAGAAAGTGTCCCTATAGTAAACATGTAATAAAAGTTATAGATAATAACATTACTGTTAACATTTAGTCAAACTGGTATGGGGGAAGATGAGAAAGAAAGTGGAATTGTGAGAAATATGATAGACTTTTTCCAGGAATTCAGAAATATAGGCAATTCATATATATATATATATATATATATATATATATATATCCATTTTCAGAAACCCTGTCTTTCTCATCTCTTCCTTTGATCCTTATTTATTTTTTCTTTCCACTGAGACATAGTAGAAAAGCCTGCTGCAGTTCAGATCCACAAAGCCCAGGCTGACCAGGAATACAACTGAGAAACAAAGGAGCCACTCCCAAGACCTCAGAAGCCATATCCACGGCACTCAGATAGGCTTCTTCAGTAAGATAGCTCTGTCTCATCGCAGACAAGACAATTGCACACAGGGAACATGTGACTTCTTCCATGAGGTTGGTGAAAGGACTGACAGAGGAGCCAGGGAGAGAGGCAGGTTGATGCCCCACTCCCAAGACAACAAAAAGCTGCCACCTCAGGATCATGAGTTTGTGACTTTTGGGTCATAAAGCAGGTAGACCTCTCTATCAGAGGGATAAAGAACATGGCTTCCATGTGAGATCCCCTAGCCTGCTCTATTCCCCTTTGCCATTAGAATGAAAGCTTGGTTTTGCCTTAATACTGTATTTAATTAGGTCTATAACATGCTCAAAGGTAGAAGATAAAGGACAAGAAGATAATGGATTAAGTTCTAGAAGTTTTTATTAATGAAAACATTTATGGCTGGGCGGACGTGGGTTGTGTAGCTAATATATGTGTGAATATGTCAGTTCTGAAGATACACCATAACTGTATGATGATATGAGCATAACTTCTGTTGGATATTCGGTGTTAGAATCAGTAATATAATAAGCTTCACAAATTGGTGATTTGAGCGTATATGAGCCAGCAACACAACACACATCCATCTAGCTATAATTAGTCACACAAAAAAAACAAACAAATAAACAAACAAAAAACCAAAACTAGCGTTGGAGGGAAAGCTTGTCGGTTAGGTGTACCTACTGTTCTTGCAGAAGACCTGAATTAGGCTCTTAGAACTCATTTTGGGTAGCTTACAATCATGTGTAGTTCCAGCTCCTCAGGTTCTTAAGGTTGTCTTCAGGTTTCTGTGGGCAACTGCCCCCATGAATGTATATTCTCATATATAGAGGCACAAGCATACTTATAAATATTTGGAAATATTCTAAAATGTACACAGTATGAATTTTTAAAAGATAGAATAAAAAAAAAAACACAAGAAGAAAGTTTGGGGACAGTCCCAAAGGGTGTAAAATAGTATGTCATTTTATACCCAAGTACGTATGTGTGCATGCATACCACCCCACACCACCTGACCATGTATGCATGAACCCACCCCCCCACCCCCAAGGAGCACCAGAGCACGCATGCACACACATTGTTGATTCTCACTTCTGGCAGCAGCTCTGGTCTGTGAAGTTCCTTCAAGCATTGAGTTAGTGCACACTGAACCATTGCTCCTAAGGGAAATACAGGGTTGCGGCCCTGCCAGCCTCTGGTCACAACATTTTGTCAACCTATCAGTATATAACCTTGTTTTATGTGTTTCTGTTTAAAAACACCTTATTTAATATATATTGTTGGTTCATTAACACTGAACTCAGAGGGACCAGTGCTATAACTCATGGCCGAACCAAAGCTTATCTAACACACATATTTTCTCTGCTAGGCACATCACAGTGCCTCACTGCACACAGGGGTCATTGGAAGCTACAAAATCACTAAGAAACAGCACGCACAAAAGGTAACGCTAAGCCCACAAAAGGACACCCGTTTTTTTTTACTACTCGAGTGCTCAGAGGAAAGCACCACCTTGATCCAAGTCATCCGGGGTGGCACATGAGCAGTCTCACAGTCAGATTTGCTCTGCACATGTCACCAGGTGCCCTGGGAACGTGCCATGAGTTCTGAGCTTGGAGTTGCAAGTCCACTTTAGCCAGTAGGTAGACTCATGTAGACTCGCTGTCCCTGAAAATGGTAGAGGATGCGAGGCCACTGACCTATGGCTAGTCAGAGAGGAGAATAGATGATAGTTTTGCATGTCCTGTATATATTTCCTAACGACATTTCCTAAGGTCCCAAACGTGTGTGTGTGTGTGTGTGTGTGTGTGTGTGTGTGTAAATGTCCTTTAGTTGTGACATTACCTTGCTTTGGTTTGGGTATGACCACTAGAATTCATGTCTTAGAAATATAATTCCATACTAATTGGTGTTTGTAGATGGGGTCTTTCGGAAGTGATTTCTTGCCTTGCTGTTTCCTAGAGGATGAGCCTGTAGATGTCCAGTGACTGTCAACTCTGAGTCAGTGAGACTAGGGACATGACTGCAGGTGTCTGTGACACAGAGGATCTTGGAGCTAAAGAAGGGCTCAGAGGCAGGTGGAGGCTCAGGACCTTGAGATTAGGGGCGTAAGAAACCAGTAGCCTCAGAAGACAGCTTACTCTGTGTTCTGACTCCCAGTTCCATTTTTAAAGGTGAGACACTATGGCTATAAAATATAAAGCATTATTAAGGATTAAAAATGTGTATGTGTGTACATGCATGTGTGTTCATGTGTCTGCAGGTGCGTGTGTGTGTGTGTGTGTGTGTGTGTGTGTGTGTGTGTGTGTGTGTAGATGAGAGGGCAACCACAGGTGTTGTTTCTTGGATGTTAACCACTTTTTTCTTTTGAGAGCTCCTTTCCACTAACCTGGAATTCACTCACGATACCAGGCTAGCTGGGCTCTGGGACTTAGCTCTGCATCTGCCTAGTATCGGGACTACAAACGAGCATGTCCTACTCTACCCAGCTTTTAATGTGGATCCTGGGAACCAGAATCAGGCCCATGTCCTTACAAGGCAAACAGACGTTCTACTGACTGAGCTGTCTCCCACCTTCTTTATTCTTAAAATACTTATTTAAAATAAAAATATATGCTAAGATAGATACATAAGTGTGTCCGTACGCACTGCGCTCTAGACACATACATGCACGTGCATGGTCATACATGGCATGGTCATACATGGATCGCAGTTTCAAGTCCTATGGGGACAAGAATGGGCACTTGAAAGCTGCTGCACAGTGTTGCCCACTGACTGAGGGTGTGAGTCCATGTTTTTAAAAGCACAGTGCATTATGCCACTTACTTAAAACCTTTCAATGGTTTTCCGTGAAATGGTGCCTTTTCTGCTCAGAGGTCTCTAATCTAGCTTACTGCTATATTTGTATAATTTTCTGTTGTTCAAAACCTTATAGGCAGTGTCAAGTACAGCACAGGCACATAGCTCTCCTTGTCATTAAATGCCCCTCAGGGGTTCTCTGCCAATGAATGGGGTGGTTTTGAGCTCCAGATTCGAAGCCCCCATTCCAGTGGCCTTTGGGTTTCTTCCAGAAGTTGTCCACACAATTTGAAAAATGGTTTTGAGTCATGCATAGTTTCTGGAAACCCAGGTCTGAATCTTCCCCACCACAGAGTTCCCCCTGCTTTGATTAAATGGATCCAAAATGTTGCCTTTCTCCCAAGTTTTCGAATGGATGCGACTAACTCAACACACTCTTTAGAGTCACAGCCCTGGCCAGTAAACCTCCAGGCCCCATTTTAGATTCTCAAGCTATGTAGATGGTTATCACGGTCCCCTAGGTTGTTATTTAGTCAAATTATGTGCATTTTATCGCCTGTGTCTTTCCTCATATTTCACTCCCTTTGATTTGTTTTTCTTTTCTCTTCAAAATTCCCACCGAGGCATCACATTACCCCTAATTGCCTGCAGCATTCCAAGACTGGTTTCAGCGCTGAGGCAGAGAGGCTGGCTGTGGAGCCATGGCTGGGAATGCCCTCTGTGCCTGGCTGAAAAAACAGGACTGTCTCTGAGAAGTATTGAAGGAAAGGTTCTGTTTCTCTGCTCTTCCCTCCCAGCTCTACATTCTCCCGGGTTTTCACCTTCCCTGCCATCCAGGAATCCCATTCAAGTCTGATTCTACCTTTCAGCATATTCATCCCCAGATGGAGCAGCAGCATTTTTACCACTGATGCTTCATTGTGTGAATTTTGACGTCTCTCTGAGAGCCACACTCCTCTGTGGCATTGTGTGCCAGTCTTAGCTGCTCTTAGGAACACCTCCCAGTTTAGTGTCATCTGCAAACGCCATTATCATGATAATAGTAATAAGATCTTCCCCCTTGCTTTCTTGATTCTTAATAAAGTTGGTAGAGTGAAGCTGTATGTCTGCAGACGCTGCACCCCAACCTCCTCCACCCGACACTTTCACAGTTCAGTTTCCTTTTGTTGCGGGGCTCGGGTTGGATGTGCTCTGTCACAATCTAGGTCTCTTCAACATCAGCCTCCGCTGGTTTATTCCTTGCTGCTGTTGAGTTCTTTCCTGTGCAGTTGCTTCTCAGAGGTAAGGTACATGCCCTCACCCTGCAAATAGTGGAATAGATGAATGGTTGGGCGAATGAATGCGATGCTCAGGCACTGGGTTGTCCACCGTCCTTGACGTTGGTTAGGTACATTGCAGCAAGCCCAGTAGACGGTTGCTTCCCATTGCTTTAATGAAACCCCCACTGTTCTGTGGGCAATTTGGCCCACGTTCACATATGTTGCAGTTCAGGGCAATCCAGGCAGCCCTTCCAGTAGTATGTTGTCTGAATGGAATCTTACATTTCTTCCTTTAACTCACTCCTTGCATCTACCCACTGTGCGAGAAGTCCAAGATGGTACAAACTCCCTGCACACATGGTGTTTGGTGCCAGACTTCAGGTTGTTATGCTTTCTCTAGGACTGTCTCATGTATCCCACAATGCCTATGATTGGGTAGGTTTGCCTGGTATGTTTTAACCATAATTGATACATTCCTTTTCACTTTATTCTATTACCACATGCCTCTTTTTGAAAGCTTCAAATTGTATTTTATAATAACATAATTAAAGCTAGGTATTAATTAATAACGCAATAAAGATATCCGAGCATTATGGGAAGGCACCACAGAAGATATACGAACTATGTGGCTCCCAATGAGGGAGGGACTAATAGTTGGGTGGATAGTATTACCAGGGGTGCAGGAAGGGAGTTATAATATACACAGGAAGGTTCTTAGGCTGGGCCCTGGAACATGAAGAGGGTTCAGCAGGCAGTCCAAGCGATGATGGTGCCAGAGAGCATGGCTAGAGAAAAGCACAGAGTGAACATGGGAAATGGTAAGTTATCTAACGGGACAGAGAGACTAGAGCTAGGATGATTTAGAAAGGTGAGTGAGGGAGATTCCAGATAATATGCCTACTGAACAAAGGCGCTTGCATTTTCTTTATGATCCAGTGTGTGTTTTTGAAAGGTGAGTTGGGGAACTAGATGAGAGCAGAGTGAGCTAGGAGTTGGATGGCTGGGCTGTGTTGTGTTTAGGTTGAGGTGCTAGGGAGACCTTACTGAGCTAAGCAAAAATGATGAGGAAGAGCAGGGAGGGAAGATAGATTCGTGTGAAGGAAGACGTCTCTAAGCTCTATACGTGGTGAATGATCGAGTAGATGGGGGTGGAAAGGGGCCTTGAGTGTGAAACTAGGAAGACAAAACTTTGAGGAGATGTTTTTGGTCATTTGGAAGGGATGATCTAAAGTATAGTGTTAGCGAAACCAATCTAAGTTGACAGGCACTCAGAAGTTGAGGTACTCAGAAAGGAGAGGCATTCATCAGAGAGTGTTGTGTTTTATAAAAAGAAAGAGAAGAAGGGGTATGTTTGGTGAAGGTGGGGTATGTTGTGTGTGTGTGTGTGTGGGGGGGTGCCTCCACAGGCCCATGCTGAGGCATCCCTTCTCCCTGAAGTACCAGTTACAGTATAGTATAGAATAGAGTTTACTCAGGTCATGGGGAGAGGAGTTGAGGGAGTAGAGACAGAGAAAGACAAAAAGAGAGAAGAGAAGAGAAGAGAAGAGAAGAGAAGAGAAGAGAAGAGAAG